>JANJGN010005487.1:0-20068 GCA_026770705.1 Isurus oxyrinchus | reverse complement strand
GGGTGGGTGAACGAGCGGGTGGGTGGGTGGGTGGGTGAACGAGCGAGGGTGCGGGTGGGTGGGTGGGTGAACGAGCGAGGGGGTGGGTGGGTGTGTGAACGAGCGAGCGGGTGAACGAGCGAGAGGTGGCTGAACGAGCGAGGGGTGGGTGGGTGGGCAAACGTGCGAGGGGGGTTGGGTGGGCGAATGAGCGAGGTGGGGGTGGGTGAACGAGCAAGTGGGTGGGTGAGTGGGTGGGTGAACGAGCGAGGGGGTGAACGAGCGAGGGGTGGTTGCGTGGGGTGAACGAACAATGGGGCGAACGAGCGAGTGGTGGGTGCGTGGGTGAACGAGCGAGGGGGCGAACGAGCTAGAGGGTGGTTGCGTGGGTGAACGAGCGAGGAGGCGAATGAGCGAGGGGTTTCTGCGTGGGTGAACGAGCAAGTGGGCGAACGAGTGAGAGGACAAATGAGCAAGGGGGTGGGTGGGTGAACGAGCGAGGGAGTTAACGAGCAAGGGGGGTGAACGAGCAAGAGGGTTTCTGGGTGGGTGAACGAGCGAGGGGGGGCTGGGTGAGTGAACGAGCAAGGGGCTGGGTGGGTGAGTGGGTTTGTAGCTGAAGGAGCGAGGGGCCCAGTGTTTGAACAAGCGAGGTGTCGGGTGGGTGAGTGGGTTTGTAGGTGAAGGAGCGAGGGGCCCAGTGGTTGAACGAGCGAGTGGTCGGGTGGGTGAGTGGGTTTGTAGGTGAAGGAGCGAGGGACCCAGTAGTTTAATGAGCGAGGGGGTGGATGGGTTGGTGGGGTGAACGAGTGAACGGGTGTGTGGGTGGGTGGGTGAAGGAGCGAGGGGGTGGGTGGGTGGGTGAACGAGCGAGGGTGTGGGTGTGTGGATGAACGAGCGAAGGTGTGGTTGGTTGAATGAGCGAGGTGGGGGCTGGGTGGGTGGGTGAAGGAGCGAAGGGGTGGGTGGATGGGTGAAGGAGCGAGGGGGGTGGGTGGTTGGGTTGGTCAAGGAGCGAGGGGATGCGTGGGTGAGTGGGTGAAGGAGCGAGGGTGTGGGTGGTTGAAGGAGCGAGGCAGTGGGTGGGTGGGTGGTTGAAGGAGCGAGGGGGTGGGTGGTGAAGGAGCGAGGGGGTGGGTGGGTTGGTGCGTGAAGGAACGAGGGGCTGGGTGAAAGGGTGGGTGAAGGAGCGAGGGGGTGGATGAATTGGTGGGTGAAGGAGCGAGGGAGTGGGTGCGTGGGTGGGTGAAAGAGCGAGGGGGTGAACGAGCAAGGGGGTGAACAAACAAGGGGCGAACGAGCGAGGGCGGGTGAGTGGGTGAATGAGTGAGGGGGGTGGGTGAGTGAACGAGCGAGTCAGTGGGTGGGTGGGTGGGCGGGTGAACGAGCGAGGTGGGTGTGGGAGGGCGGGTGAACGAATGAGTTGGGGGGTGGGTGGGCGGGTTAACGAGCGAGGGGGTGGGTGGGTGAACGAGCGAGGGGGTGGGTGGGTGAACGAGCGATGGGTGGGTGGGTGGGTGAACGAGCAATGGGGTGAATGAGCCAGGGGGTGGGTGAGTGGGTGAACAAGCGAGGGGCGGGTGGGTGGTTGAATGAGTGAGGGGGTTGGTGGGTGAGTGGGTGAATGAGCGACGGGGGGGGTGTGTGGGTGAACGAGCGAGGGGGTTGGTGGGTGAGTGGGTGAATGAGCGACGGCGGGGTGGGTGATTGAACGAGCGAGGTGTCGGGTGGGTGGGTGGGTTTGTAGGTGTAGAAGCGAGGGGGCTGGTGGACGAGCGAGGGGGTGGATGGTTGGTGAAGGAGTGAGGTGGGTGGGTGGGTGAACGAGCGAGGGCGTGTTTGGGTGGGTGAATGAGCGAGGGCGTGGGTGGGTGGGTGAACGAGCGAGTGGGTGTGTGGCTGGGTGAACGAGCGAGGGGCTGGGTGGGTGAACGAGCAGGTGGGTGGGTGCGTGGGTGAATGAGCGAGGGGCTGAATGGGTGAACGAGCGAGGGGGTAGGTTGGGGGGGTGGGTGAACGTTGGAGGGGGTGAACGAGCGAGGGGCTGGGTGGGTGAACGAGCGGGTGGGTGGGTGGGTGAACGAGCGAGGGTGCGGGTGGGTGGGTGGGTGAACGAGCGAGGGGGTGGGTGGGTGTGTGAACGAGCGAGCGGGGTGAACGAGCGAGAGGTGGCTGAACGAGCGAGGGGTGGGTGGGTGGGCAAACGTGCGAGGGGGGTTGGGTGGGCGAATGAGCGAGGTGGGGGTGGGTGAACGAGCAAGTGGGTGGGTGAGTGGGTGGGTGAACGAGCGAGGGGGGTGAACGAGCGAGGGGTGGTTGCGTGGGTGAACGAACAATGGGGCGAACGAGCGAGTGGTGGGTGCGTGGGTGAACGAGCGAGGGGGGCGAACGAGCTAGAGGGTGGTTGCGTGGGTGAACGAGCGAGGAGGCGAATGAGCGAGGGGTTTCTGCGTGGGTGAACGAGCAAGTGGGCGAACGAGCGAGAGGACAAATGAGCAAGGGGGTGGGTGGGTGAACGAGCGAGGGAGTTAACGAGCAAGGGGGTGAACGAGCAAGAGGGTTTCTGGGTGGGTGAACGAGCGAGGGGGGGCTGGGTGAGTGAACGAGCAAGGGGCTGGGTGGGTGAGTGGGTTTGTAGCTGAAGGAGCGAGGGGCCCAGTGTTTGAACAAGCGAGGTGTCGGGTGGGTGAGTGGGTTTGCAGGTGAAGGAGCGAGGGGCCCAGTGGTTGAACGAGCGAGTGGTCGGGTGGGTGAGTGGGTTTGTAGGTGAAGGAGCGAGGGACCCAGTAGTTTAATGAACGAGGGGGTGGATGGGTTGGTGGGTGAACGAGTGAACGGGTGTGTGGGTGGGTGGGTGAAGGAGCGAGGGGGTGGGTGGGTGGGTGAACGAGCGAGGGTGTGGGTGTGTGGATGAACGAGCGAAGGTGTGGTTGGTTGAACGAGCGAGGTGGGGGCTGGGTGGGTGGGTGAACGAGCGAGGTAGGGGGTGGGTGGGTGTACGAGCGAAGGGGTGGTTGGTTGAACAAGCGAGGTGGGAGGTGGGTGAACGAGCGAGCAGGTTGGTGGGTGGGTGAACGAGCGAGGTGGGGGGCGGGTGGGTGAACGAGCGAAGGGGTGGTTGGTTGAACGAGCGAGGTGGGGGCTGGTTGGGTGGGTGAACGAGCGAGCGGGTGTGTGTGTGGGTGAACGAGTGAGGTGGGGTGTGGGTGAACGAGTGAGTGGTTGGGTGGGTGAACGAGCGAGGGGCCGAGTGGGTGGGTGAACAAGTGAGGGGGTGGGTGTGTGGATGAACGAGCTAAGGTGAGGTTGGTTGGACGAGCGAAGTGGGGGCTGGGTGGGTGGGTGAATGAGCGAGGTGGGGGCTGGGTGGGTGGGGTGAACGAGCGAGGTGGGGGGTGGGTGGGTGTACAAGCGAAGGTGTGGTTGGTTGAACGAGCGAGGTGGGGGCTGGGTGGGTGGGTGAACAAGCGAGTTGGGGCATGGGTGGGTGAACGAGCGATGGGGGTTGGGTGGGTGAACGAGCGAGGGGGTGAGTGGGTGAATGAGCAAGGGGGGTTCGGGTGGGTGAACGAGCAAGGGGTCGGGTGGGTGAACGAGCAAGGGGTCGGGTGGGTGAACGAGCGAGGTGTCGGGTGGTTGGGTGGGTTTGTAGGTGACGTAGCGAGGTAGCCAGTTGTTCAACGAGTGAGGGGGTGGATGGGTTGGTGAACGAGCGAGGGGGTGTGTGGGTGGGTTGGTGAACGAGTGAGGGGGTGTGTGGGTGGGTGGGTGAACGAGCGAGGGGGTGTGTGGGTGGGTGGGTGAACGAGCGAGGTGGTGGGTGGGTTGGTAAACAAGTGAGGGGTGGGTGGGTAGGTAAACGAGCGAGGGGTGTGTGGTTGGGAGAACGAGCGAGGGGGTTGATTGGTGGGTTGGTGAATGAGCGAGGGGGTAGGTGGGTGAAGGACCGAGTGGGTGGGTGGGTGGGTGAAGGAGCGAGGGGGTGGGGGGGTGGGTGAAGGAGCGAGGGGGTGGGGGGGTGGGTGAAGGAGCGAGGGGGTGGGGGGGTGGGTGAAGGAGCGAGGGGGTGGGGGGGTGGGTGAACGAGCGAGGGGGTGTGGGTGAGTGAACGAGCGACGGGTTGAGTGGGTGGGTGATCGAGCAAGTGGGTGTGTGGGTGAACGAGCGAGGGGGGCGAACGAGCGAGGGGGGTGAGTGGGTGAAAGAGCGAGGGTGTGGGTGGGTGAACGAGCGAGGGGGTGAACACACAAGGGGTGGGTGCATGGATGAACGAATGAGGGGGGTGAACGAGTGAGAGGGTGGGTGGGTGAATGAGCGAGGGGGTGGGTGAATGAGTAAAGGGGTGCATGAGCGAGTGGGGGTGGGTGGGTGAATGAGCGAGGGGGGATGGGTGGGTGAATGAGCGAGTGGGGGTGGTGGGTGAACGAGCGAGGGAGGGGTCGGTGAGTCAAAGATCGAGGTGTCAGGTGGGTGGGTGGGTTTGTAGGTGAAGGAGTGAGGGGGCCGGTGGTTGGACGAGCGAGAGGGGGTATGGGTGGTTGAAGGAGCGAGGTGGGCGGGTGAAGGAGTGAGGTGGAGGTTGGGTGGGTGGGTGAAGGAGCGAGGTGGAGGGTGGATGGGTGGCTGAACGAGTGAGGTGGTTGGTGGGTGAACGAGAGAGGAGGTGGGTGAGTGAATGAACGAGCGGGTGTGTGAGTGGGTGAACGAGCGAGGGGGTGGGTGGGTGGGTGAACGAGTGATGAGGTGGGTGGGTGGGTGAACGAGCGAGGGGGATGTATGGGTGGGTGGTTGGGTGAACGAGCGAGTGGGTGGGTGAAGTAGTGAGTGTGATCGAGCGAGGGGGTTGGTGGCTGGGTGAACGAGCGAGGGGATGAATGAGCGAGAGTGTGGTGGGTGAACAAGCGAAGAGGTGAACGAGCGAGGGGATGGGTGAGTGGGTGAACGAGCGATGGGGAGGTGGGTGGGTGAACAAGCGAGTTGGGGGTGGTTGGGTGAACGAGGGAGTGGGGGGTGGTGGGTGAACGAGCGAGGGAGGGGTGGGTGGGTCAAAGATTGAGGTGTCGGGTGGGTTTGTAGGTGAAGGAGCGAGGGGGCCGGTGGTTGGTTGAGCGAGGGGGGGGTTATGGGTGGGTGAAGGAGTGAGGTGGAGGGTGGGTGGTGGGTGGGTGGGTGGCTGAACGAGCGAGGTGGGTGGTGGGTAAACGAGAGAGGAGGTGGGTGGGTGGGTGAATGAATGAGCGGGTGTGTGGGTGGATGAACAAGCGAGGGGGCGGGTAAAGGAGCGAGGGGGCGGGTGGGTGGGTGAAGGAGTGAGGGGGCGAACCATCGAGGTGTGGGTGGGTGAACGAGCGAGGGGGGCGAACGAGCGAGGGGTGTCTGGGTGGGTGAACGAGCGAGGGTGCGAACGAGCAAGGAGGTGGGTGAGTGGGTGAACGAGCAAGGTGGGGGGTTGGTGGGTGAACATGTGAAGGTGTGGGCGGGTGAACGAGCGAGGTGGGGGGTGGGTGAACGAGCGAGCAGTTGGTTGAGTGGGTGGGTGAACGAGCGAGGGGGTGAACGAGCGAGGAGTGGGTGCGTGGGTGAACGAGCGAGGGGGCGAACGATCGAGAGGTTGGGTGGGTGAAAGAGCGAGGGGGGTTGGGTGGGTGAACAAGCAAGGTGGGGGCAGGTGAACAAGTGAGCGGGTGGGTGAGTGGCTGGTTGAGCGAGCGAGGGGGTGAACGAGCAAGGGGTGGGTGCGGGGGTGAACGAACGAGGGGGTGAACGAGCGAGTGGTGGGTGCGTGGGTGAACGAGCAAGGGTCGAACGAGCGAGAGGGCAAACAAGCAAGGGGGTGGGTGGGTGAACGAGTGAGGGGGTGAACGAGCAGGTGGGTGAACGAGCAAGAGGCTGTCTGCGTGCGTGAGTGGGTTTGTAGGTGAAGGAGCGAGGGGCCCAGTGGTTCAACGAGCGAGGTGTCGGGTGGGTGAGTGGGTTTGTAGGTGAAGGACCGAGGGGCCCAGTGGTTGAACGAGTGAGGGGGTGGATGGGTTGGTGGGTGAACGAGCGAGCGGGTGTGTGGCTGGATGAACGAGCGAGGGGGTATGTGGGTGGGTGGGTGAATGTGCGAGTGGGTGCGTGGGTGGGTGAACGAGCGAGGGGGTGCGTGGGTGGGTGGGTGAAGGAGCGAAGGGGTGTGTGGGTGGGTGAAGGAGCGAGGGGGTGGTTGGGTGGGTGAAGGAGCGAGTTGGGGGGTGGTTGGGTGGGTGAAGGGGTGAGGTGGGGGGTGGGTGAACGAGCGACGGGGTGAGTGGGTGGGTGGGTGAACGAGCGAGGGGGCGAACGAGTGAGGGTGTGGGCGGGTGAACGAGCGAGGGGGCGAACGATTGAGAGGTTGGTAGGGTGAACGAGCGAGAAGGTGGGTGAACGAGTGAAGGGGTGCATGAGCGAGTGGGGGTGGGTGGGTGAATGAGCGAGGGGGTGGTTGAGTGAGTGGGTAAACGAGCGAGGGTGGGGTGGTGGGTGAAGGAGCGAGGGAGGGGTGGGTGGGTGAAAGGTCGAGGTGTCGGGTGCGTGGGTGGGTTTGTAGGTGAAAGAGCGAGGGGGCCGGTGGTTGGACGAGCGAGGGGGGGTATGGGTGGGTGAAGGAGCAAGGTGGGTGGGTGAAGGAGCGAGGTGGAGGGTGGGTGGGTGAAGGAGCGAGGTGGAGGGTGGGTGGGTGGCTGAATGAGTGAGGTGGGTGGGTGGGTGAACGAATGAGCGGGCGTATGGGTGGGTGAACGAGCGAGGGTGTGGGTGGGTGGGTGAACGAGCGATGGGGTGGGTGGGTGAATGAGCGAGGGGATGTGTGGGTAGGTGTTTGGGTGAACGAGCGAGTGGGTGGGTGAAGGAGTGAGGGTGTGAACGAGTGAGGGGGTTGGTGGCTGGATGAATGAGCAAGGGGATGAATGAGCGAGAGTGTGAGTGGGTGAACGAGCGAAGAGGTGAACGAGCGAGGGGATGGGTGAGTGGGTGAACGAGCGATGGGGAGGTGGGTGGGTGAACGAGCGAGTTGGGGGTGGGTGGGTGAACGAGGGAGGGAGGGATGGGTGGGTGAACGATCAAGGTGTCAGGTGGGTGGGTGGGTTTGTAGGTGAAGGAGCGAGGGGGCCGGTGGTTGGACGAGCGAGGGGGGTATGGGTGGGTGAAGGAGCGAGGTGGGGGGTGAGTGGGCGGGTAGGGGAAGGAGCGATGTGGAGGGTGGGTGGGTGGGGTAAGGAGCGAGGTGGAGGGTGGGTGGGTGGCTCAACGAGTGAGGTGGGTGGTGGGTGAACGAACGATTGGGTGTGTGGGTGGGTGAACGAGCGAGGGATTGTGTGGGTGGGTGATCGAGCGATGTGGTGGGTGAAGGAGCGAGGGGGTGGGTGAATGAGCGAGTGGGTGGGTGAAGGTGCAAGGTGGCGGGTGAAGGAGCGAGGGGGCGGGTGGAGGAGCGAGGGGGCGGGTGGTTGGGTGAAGGAGCGAGGGGGAGGGTGAAGGAGAGAGGAGGTGGGTGGGTGAACAAGCGAGGGGGTGGGTAAACGAGTGAAGGGGTGCATGAGCGAGTATAGGTGGGTGGGTGAATGAGCAAGGTGGTGGTTGGGTGAGTGGGCAAACGAGTGAGGGGGTGTGGGTGGGTGAAAGATCGAGATGTCGGGTGGGTGGGTGGGTTTGTAGGTGAAGGAGCTGGGGGGCCGATGGTTGGACGAGCGAGGGAGGTATGGGTGGGTGAAACAGCGAGGTGGGTGGGGGAAGGAGCGAGGTGGAGGGTGGGTGGGTGGGGGAAGGAGTGAGGTGGAGGGTGAGTGGGTGGCTGAACGAGCGAGGTGGGTGAACGAGAGAGGAGGTGGGTGGGTGGGTGAACGAGCGAGGGGGTGGGTGGGTGGGTGAACGAGCGAGGGGGTGGGTGGGTGGGTGAACGAGCGAGGAGGTGGGTGGGTGGGTGAACGAGCGAGAGGGTGGGTGGGTGAGTGAACGAGTGAGGGGGTGAAGGAGCGAGGGATGGGCGAACGAGTGAGGGGTGGGTGGGTGGGCGAGCGAGCGAGGGGGGTTGGGTGGGTGAACGAGCGAGGTGGGGGCGGGGTGAACGAGCGAGGGGGTGGGTGAACGAGCGACGGGGTGAACGAGCGAGGAGTGGGTGCGTGGGTGAACGAACAAGGGGGCGAACGAGCGAGTGGTGGGTGTGTGGGTGAACGAGCGAGGGGGCGAACGACCGAGAGGGTGGTTGCGTGGGTGAACGAGCGAGGAGGCGAATGAGCGAGGGGTGGGTGCGTGGGTGAACGAGCAAGTGGGCGAACGAGCGAGAGGGAAAACGAGCAAGGGGGTGGGTGGGTGAACGAGCGAGGGGCTGAACGAGCATGGGGGTGAACGAGCAAGAGGGTGTCTGGGTGAGTGAACGAGTGAGGGTGTGGGTGAGTGGGTGAATGAGGGATTGGGGGGTGGATAGGTGAACCCGCAATGGGGGGCTGGGTGAGTGAACGAGCAATGGGTTGGGTGGGTGAATGAGCGAGGTGTCGGGTGGGTGAGTGGGTTTGTAGGTGAAGGACCGAGGGGCCCAGTGTGTGAACAAGCGAGGTGTCGGGTGGGTGAGTGGGTTTGTAGGTGAAAGAGCGAGGGGCCCAGTGGTTGAACGAGCGAGGGGGTGGATGGGTGGGTGAACGAGCGAGCGGGTGTGTGGGTGGGTGAACGAGCAAGGGGGTGTGTGGGTGGGTGGGTGAATGAGCGAGTGGGTGCGTGGGTGGGTGAATGAGCGAGGGGGTGCGTGGGTGGGTGAAGGAGCGAGGGGGTGGGTGGGTGGGTGAAGGAGCGAGGTGGGTGAAGGAGCGAGGTGGGGGGTGGGTGAACGAGCGATGGGGTGATTGGGTGGGTGAACGAGCGACGGGGTGAATGGGTGGGTGATCGAGCAAGTGGGTGTGTGGGTGAACGAGCGAGGGGGCGAACGAGCGAGGGGTGGGTGGGTGAACGATCGAGGGGGTGAGTGGGTGAACGAGCGAGTTGGGGGTGGGTGGGTGAACGAGAGAGGGAGGGGTGGGTGGGTGAACAATCAAGGTGTCGGGTGGGTGGGTGGGTTTGTAGGTGAAGGAGCTGGGGGGCCGGTGGTTGGACGAGCGAGGGGGGGTATGGGTGGGTGAAGGAGCCAGGTGGGTGGGGGAAGGAGTGAGTTGGAGGGTGGGTGGGTGGGGGGAGGATCGAGGTGGAGGGTGGGTGGGTGGCTGAACGAGTGAGGTGGTTGGTGGGTGAATGAGAGGGGAGATGGGTGGGTGGGTGAACGAGCGAGGGGGTGAACGAGCGCGGGGGTGGGTGGGTGGGTGAACGAGCGAGGGGGTGGTTGGGTGAGTGAAAGAGCGAGGGGGTGAACGAGCGAGGGGGTGGGTGGGTGGGCGAACGAGTGAGGGGTGGGTGGGTGGGCGAGAAAGCGATGGGGGTTGGGTGGGTGAACGAGCGAGGTGGGGGCGGGTGAACGAGCGAGGGGGTGGGTGAACGAGCGAGGGGGTGAACGAGCGAGGGGTGGGTGCGTGGATGAACGAACAAGGGGGCGAACGAGCGAGTGGTGGGTGTGTGGGTGAACGAGCGAGGGGCCGAACGAGCTAGAGGGTGGTTGCGTGGGTGAACGAGCAAGTGGGCGAACGAGCGAGAGGGCAAACGAGCAAGGGGGTGGGTGGGTGAACGAGCGAGGGGGGTGAACGAACAAGGGGGTGAACGAGCAAGAGGGTGTCTGGGTGAGTGAACGAGTGAGGGTGTGGGTGAGTGGGTGAACGAGGGATTGGGGGGTGGGTGGGTGAACGAGCAAGGGGGGGCTGGGTGGGTGAACGAGCTAGGGGTCGGGTGGGTGAACGAGCGAGGTGTCGGGTGGGTGAGTGGGTTTGTAGGTGAAGGACCGAGGGGCCTAGTGTGTGAACAAGCGAGGTGCCGGGTGGGTTAGTGGGTTTGTAGGTGAAGGAGCGAGGGGCCCAGTGGTTGAACGAGCGAGGGGGTGGATGGGTGGGTTGTTGAACGAGCGAGTGGGTGTGTGGGTGGGTGAACGAGCAAGGGGGTGTGTGGGTGGGTGGATGAATGAGCGAGTGGGTGCATGTGTGGGTGAACGAGCGAGGGGGTGCATGGGTGGGTGAAGGAGCGAGGGGGTGGCTGGGTGGGTGAAGGAGCGAGGTGGGTGAAGGAGCGAGGTGGAGGGTGGGTGAACGAGCGATGGGGTGATTGGGTGGGTGAACGAGCGACGGGGTGAGTGGGTGGGTGATCGAGCAAGTGGGTGTGTGGGTGAACGAGCGACTGGGTGCGTGGGTGGGTGAAAGAGCGAGGGGGTGGGTGGGTGGGTGAAGGAGCGAGGTGGGTGAAGGAGCGAGGGGGGGGTGGGTGAACGAGCGATGGGGTGATTGGGTGCGTGAACGAGTGACGGGGTGAGTGGGTGGGTGATCGAGCAAGTGGGTGTGTGGGTGAACGAGCGAGGGGGCGAGCGAGCGAGGGGTGGGTGGGTGGGTGAACGATCGAGGGGGGTGAGTGGGTGAACGAGCGAGTTGGGAGTGGGTGGGTGAACGAGGGAAGGAGGGGTTGGTGCATGAACGATCAAGGTGTCGGGTGGGTGAGTGGGTTTGTAGGTGAAGGACCGAGGGGCCTAGTGTGTGAACAAGCGAGGTGCCGGGTGGGTTAGTGGGTTTGTAGGTGAAGGAACGAGGGGCCCAGTGGTTGAACGAGCGAGGGGGTGGATGGGTGGGTTGGTGAACGAGCGAGTGGGTGTGTGGGTGGGTGAACGAGCAAGGGGGTGTGTGGGTGGGTGGATGAATGAGCGAGTGGGTGCATGGGTGGGTGAACGAGCGAGGGGGTGCATGGGTGGGTGAAGGAGCGAGGGGGTGGGTGGGTGGGTGAAGGAGCGAGGTGGGTGAAGGAGCGAGGTGGAGGGTGGGTGAACGAGCGATGGGGTGATTGGGTGGGTGAACGAGCGACGGGTGAGTGGGTGGGTGATCGAGCAAGTGGGTGTGTGGGTGAACGAGCGAGGGGGTGAACGAGCGAGGGGTGGGTGGGTGAACGAGCGAGGGGGCGAATGAGCGAGGGGTAGATGGGTGAACGCGTGAGGGGGCGAATAAGCGAGGATGTGAATGAGCGAGGGGTGGGTGGGTGAATGAGCGAGGGGGGCGAACGAGCGAGGGGTGGCTGGGTGGGTGAACGAGCGAGGGGGCGAACGAGGGAGGGGGTGAGTGAGTGGGTGAACAAGCGAGGGTGTTTGGTGGGTGAACATGCGAGGGTGTGGGCGGGTGAACGAGCTAGGTGGGGGGTGAGTGAACGAGCAAGCGGGTGGGTGAGTGGGTGGGTGGACGAGCGAGGGGGTGAACGAGCGAGGGGTGGGTGCGTGGGTGTACGAATGAGGGGGCAAACGAGCGAGGGGTGGGTGCGTGGGTGAGAGCGAGGGGGCGAACGATCGAGAGGGTGGGTGGGTGAACGAGCGAGAGGGTGGATGAACGAGCGAGGGGTGGGTGCGTGGGTGAACGAGTGAGGGGGGCGAACGATCAAGAGGGTGGGTGGGTGAACGAGCGAGAGGGTGGGTGAACGAGTGAAGGGGTGCATGAGTGAGTGGGTGTGGGTGGGTGAATGAGCGAGGGGTTGTTTGGCTGGGTGGGTGAACGAGCGAGCTGGGGGGTGGGTGGGTGAAGGAGCGTGGTGGGGTGGGTGGGCGGGTTAACGAGCGAGCGGGTGTGTGGGTGAATGAGTGAGGGGGTGGGTGGGTGGGTGAACGAGCGATGGTGTGAACGAGCGAGGGGGTGGGTGGGTGAGTGGGTAAACGAGCGAGGTGTGGGTGCGTGAACGACCGAGCGAGGGGTGGGTGGGTGAACGATCGAGGTGTCGGGTGGGTGGGTTTGTAGGTGAAGGAGCGAGGGGGCCGGTGGTTGGACGAGTGAGGGGGGGTATGGGTGGGTGAATGAGCGAGGTGGGTGGGGGAAGGAGCGAGGTGGAGGGTGGGAGGGTGGGTGAAGTAGCGAGCTGGAGGGTGTGAGTGTGGGTGAAGGAGCGAGGTTGGTGGTGGGTGAACGAGAGAGGAGGTGGGTGGGTTAACGAACTAGCGGGTGAGTGGGTGTGTGGTTGGGTGAACGAGCGAGTGGGTGGGTGAAGGAGTGAGGGTGTGAACGAGCGAGGGGGTTGGTGGCTGGGTGAATGAGCAAGGGGATGAATGAGCGAGAGTGTGAGTGGGTGAACGAGCGAAGAGGTGAACAAGCGAGGGGATGGGTGAGTGGGAGAACAAGCGATGGGGAGGTGGGTGGGTGAACGAGGGAGGGAGGGGTGGGTGGGTGAACGATCAAGGTGTCGGGTGGGTGGGTGGGTTTGCAGGTGAAGGAGCTGGGGGTCTGGTGGTTGGACGAGCGAGGGAGGGGAATGGGTGGGTGAAGGAGCGAGGTGGGTGGGGGAAGGAGCGAGGTGGAGGGTGGGTGGGTGGGGGAAGGAGCGAGGTGGAGGATGGGTGGGTGGCTGAATGAGTGAGGTGGTTGGTGTGTGAACGAGAGAGGAGGTGGGTGGGTGGGTGAACGAGTGATGGGGTGAACGAGCGAGGGGTTGGGTGGGTGGGTGAACGAGCGAGGGGGTGAAGGAGCGAGGGGTGGGCGAACGAGTGAGGGGTGGGTGGGTGGGTGAACGAGCGAGGGTGGCGGCGGGTGAACGAGCGAGCGGGTGGGTGAGTGGGTGGGTGAATGAGCGAGGGGGTGAATGAGCGAGGGGTGGGTGCGTGGGTGAAGGAGCGAGGGGGCGAACGAGCTAGAGGGTGGTTGCGTGGGTGAACGAGCGAGGAGGCGAATGAGCCAGGGGTGGGTGCGTGGGTGAATGAGCAAGTGGGCGAACCAGCGAGAGGGCAATCGAGCAAGGGGGTGGGTGGGTGAATGAGCGAGGGGGTGAACGAGCAAGGGGTTGGATGAGCGAGGTGGGGTATGGGTGGGTGAAGGAACGAGGTGGGTGGGGGAATGAGTGAGGTGGAGGGTGGGTGGGTGGGGGAAGGAGCGAGTTTGCGGGTGGGTGGTTGGCTGAACGAGCGAGGTGGTTGGTGGGTGAACGAGAGAGGAGGTGGGTGGGTGGGTGAACGAGCGAGGGGGTGAACGAGCGAGGGGGTGGGTGGGTGAACGAGCGAGCGGATGGTTGAATGGGTGGGTGAACGAGCGAGGGGGTGAACGAGCGAGGGGTGGGTGCGTGGGTGAACGAGCGAGGGGGGCGAACGATCGAAAGGTTGGGTGGGTGAAAGAGCAAGGGGGGTTGGGTGGGTGAATGAGCGAGGTGGGGGCGGGTGAGCAAGTGAGCGGGTGGGTGAGTGGGTGGTTGAGCGAGCGAGGGGGGTGAACGAGCAAGGGGTGGGTGCGTGGGTGAATGAGCAAGGGTCGAACGAGCGAGAGGGCAAACAAGCAAGGGGGTGGGTGGGTGAACGAGTGAGGGGGTGAACGAGCAAGTGGGTGGACGAGCAAGAGGGTGTCTGGGTGGGTGAGTGGGTTTGTAGGTGAAGGAGCGAGGGGCCCAGTGGTTCAACGAGCGAGGTGTCGGGTGGCTGAGTGGGTTTGTAGGTGAAGGAGCGAGGGGCCCAGTGGTTGAACGAGTGAGGGGGTGGATGGGTTGGTGGGTGAACGAGCGAGCGGGTGTGTGGCTGGATGAACGAGCGAGGGGGTGTGTGGGTGGGTGGGTGAATGTGCGAGTGGGTGCGTGGGTGGGTGAACGAGCGAGGGGGTGCGTGGGTGGGTGGGTGAAGGAGCGAAGGGGTGTGTGGGTGGGTGAAGGAGCGAGGGGGTGGTTGGGTGGGAGAAGGAGCGAGTTGGGGGGTGGTTGGGTGGGTGAAGGGGTGAGGTGGGGGGTGGGTGAACGAGTGACGGGGTGAGTGGGTGGGTGATTGAGCGAGTGGGTGGGTGGGTGAACGAGCGAGGGGGCAAAAAGCGAGGGTGTGGGCGGGTGAGCGAGCGAGGGGGCGAACGATCGAGAGGTTGGTAGGGTGAATGAGCGAGAAGGTGGGTGAACGAGTGAAGGGGTGCATGAGCGAGTGGGGGTAGGTGGGTGAATGAGCGAGGGGGTGGTTGAGTAAGTGGGTAAATGAGCGAGGGTGGGGTGGTGGGTGAAGGAGCGAGGGAGGGGTGTGTGGGTGAAAGGTCGAGGTGTCGGGTGGGTGGGTGGGTTTGTAGGTGAAAGAGCGAGGGGGCCGGTGGTTGGATGAGCGAGGGGGGGTATGGGTGGGTGAAGGAGCGAGGTGGGTGGGTGAAGGAGCGAGGTGGAGGGTGGGTGGGTGAAGGAGCGAGGTGGAGGGTGGGTGGGTGGCTGAACGAGCGAGGTGGGTGGGTGGGTGAACGAGAGAGGAGGTGGGTGGGTGAACGAATGAGCGGGTGTGTGGGTGGGTGAACGAGCGAAGGTGTGGGTGGGTGGGTGAATGAGCGATGGGGTGTGTGGGTGAATGAGCGAGTGGGTGGGTGAAGGAGTGAGGGTGTGAACGAGTGAGGGGGTTGTTGGCTGGGTGAATGAGCAAGGGGATGAATGAGCGAGAGTGTGAGTGGGTGAACGAGCAAAGAGGTGAACGAGCGAGGGGATGGGTGAGTGGGTGAACGAGCGATGGGGAGGTGGGTGGGTGAACGAGCGAGTTGGGAGTGGGTGGGTGAACGAGGGAGGGAGGGATGGGTGGGTGAACTATCAAGGTGTCAGGTGGGTGGGTGGGTTTGTAGGTGAAGGAGCAAGTGGGCCGGTGGTTGGACGAGCGAGGGGGGGTATGGGTGGGTGAAGGAGCGAGGTGGGGGGTGAGTGGGTGGGTAGGGGAAGGAGCGATGTGTAGGGTGGGTGGGTGGGGTAAGGAGCGAGGTGGAGGGTGGGTGGGTGGCTCAACGAGCGAGGTGGGTGGTGGGTGAACGAGAGAGGAGGTGAGTGGGTGGGTGAACGAACGATTGGGTGTGTGGGTGGGTGAACGAGCGAGGGGTTGTGTGGGTGGGTGATCGAGCGATGGGGTGGGTGAAGGAGCGAGGGGGTGGGTGAATGAGCGAGTGGGTGGGTGAAGGTGCAAGGTGGCGGGTGAAGGAGCGAGGGGGCGGGTGAAGGAGAGAGGAGGTGGGTGGGTGAATGAGCGAGGTGGTGGTTGGGTGAGTGGGTAAACGAGCGAGGGGGTGTGGGTGGGTGAAAGATCGAGGTGTCGGGTGGGTGGGTGGGTTTGTAGGTGAAGGAGCTGGGGGGCCGATGGTTAGACGAGCGAGGGGGGTATGGGTGGGTGAAGCAGCGAGGTGGGTGGGGGAAGGAGCAAGGTGGAGGGTGGGTGGGTGGGGGAAGGAGCGAGGTGGAGGGTGGGTGGGTGGCTGAACGAGCGAGGTGGTTGGTGGGTGAACGAGAGAGGAGGTGGGTGGGTGGGTGAACGAGCGAGGGGGTGGGTGGGTGAGTGAACGAGCGAGGGGGTGAAGGAGCGAGGGATGGGCGAAAGAGTGAGGGGTGGGTGGGTGGGCGAGCGAGCGAGGGGGGTTGGGTGGGTGAACGAGCGAGGTGGGGACGGGGTGAACGAGCGAGGGGTGGGTGCGTGGGTGAACGAACAAGGGGGCGAACGAGCGAGTGGTGGGTGTGTGGGTGAACGAGCGAGGGGGTGAACGAGCTAGAGGGTGGTTGCGTGGGTGAACGAGTGAGGAGGCGAATGAGCGAGGGGTGGGTGCGTGGGTGAACGAGCAAGTGGGCAAACGAGCGAGAGGGCAAACAAGCAAGGGGGTGGGTGGGTGAACGAGCGAGGGGCTGAACGAGCAAGGGGGGTGAACGAGCAAGAGGGTGTCTGGGTGAGTGAACGAGTGAGGGTGTGGGTGAGTGGGTGAACGAGGGATTGGGGGGTGGGTGGGTGAACGAGCAAGGGGTCGGGTGGGTGAACGAGCGAGGTGTCGGGTGGGTGAGTGGGTTTGTAGGTGAAGGAGCGAGGGATGGTGGTTGAACGAGCGAGGGGGTGGATGGGTGGGTGGGTGAACGAGCGAGCGGGTGTGTGGGTGGGTGAACGAGCAAGGGAGTGTGTGGGTGGGTGGGTGGGTGAATGAGCGAGTGGGTGCATGGGTGGGTGAACGAGCGAGGGGGTGCGTGGGTGGGTGAAGGAGCGAGGGGGTGGGTGGGTGGGTGTAGGAGCGAGGTGGATGAAGGAGCGAGGTGGGGGGTGGGTGAACGAGCGATGGGGTGATTGGGTGGGTGAACGAGCGATGGGGTGATTGGGTGGGTGATCGAGCAAGTGGGTGTGTGGGTGAACGAGCGAGGGGGCGAACGAGCAAGGGGTGGGTGTGTGGGTGAACGAGCGAGGGGGCAAATGAGCGAGGGGTGGGTGGGTGGGTGAACGAGCGAGTTGGGAGTTGGTGGGTGAACGAGGGAGGGAGGGGTGGGTGGGTGAACGATCACGGTGTCGGGTGGGTGGCTGGGTTTGTAGGTGAAGGAGCTGGGGGGCCGGTGGTTGGACGGGCGAGGGTGGGTATGGGTGGGTGAAGGAGCGAGGTGGGTGGGGGAAGGAGTGAGGTGGAGGGTGGGTGGGTGGGAGGAGGAGCGAGGTGGAGGGTGGGTGGGTGGCTGAACAAGCGAGGTGGTTGGTGGGTGAACGAGAGGGGAGGTAGGTGGGTGGGTGGGTGGGTGGGTGAACGAGCGAGGGGGTGAATGAGCGAGGGGGTGGGTGGGTGGGTGAACGAGCGAGGGGGTGGGTGGGTGGGCGAGCAAGCGAGGGGGGTTGGGTGGGTGAACGAGCGAGGTGGGGGTGGGTGAACGAGCGAGGGGGCGAACGAGCTAGAGGGTGGTTGTGTGGGTGAACGAGCGAGGAGGCAAATGAGCGAGGGGTGGATGCGTGGGTGAACGAGCAAGTGGGCGAACGAGCGAGAGGGCAAATGAGCAAGGGGGTGGGTGGGTGAACGATCGAGGGGGTGAGTGGGTGAACAAGCGAGGGGATGTGTGGGTAGGTGTTTGGGTGAACGAGCGAGTGGGTGGGTGAAGGAGTGAGGGTGTGAACGAGTGAGGGGGTTGGTGGCTGGATGAACGAGCAAGGGGATGAATGAGCGAGAGTGTGAGTGGGTGAACGAGCGAAGAGGTGAACGAGCGAGGGGATGGGTGAGTGGGTGAACGAGCGATGGGGAGGTGGGTGGGTGAACGAGCGAGTTGGGGGTGGGTGGGTGAACGAGGGAGGGAGGGATGGGTGGGTGAACGATCAAGGTGTCAGGTGGGTGGGTGGGTTTGTAGGTGAAGGAGCGAGGGGGCCGGTGGTTGGACGAGCGAGGGGGGTATGGGTGGGTGAAGGAGCGAGGTGGGGGGTGAGTGGGCGGGTAGGGGAAGGAGCGATGTGGAGGGTGGGTGGGTGGGGTAAGGAGCGAGGTGGAGGGTGGGTGGGTGGCTCAACGAGTGAGGTGGGTGGTGGGTGAACGAACGATTGGGTGTGTGGGTGGGTGAACGAGCGAGGGATTGTGTGGGTGGGTGATCGAGCGATGTGGTGGGTGAAGGAGCGAGGGGGTGGGTGAATGAGCGAGTGGGTGGGTGAAGGTGCAAGGTGGCGGGTGAAGGAGCGAGGGGGCGGGTGGAGGAGCGAGGGGGCGGGTGGTTGGGTGAAGGAGCGAGGGGGCGGGTGAAGGAGAGAGGAGGTGGGTGGGTGAACAAGCGAGGGGGTGGGTAAACGAGTGAAGGGGTGCATGAGCGAGTATAGGTGGGTGGGTGAATGAGCAAGGTGGTGGTTGGGTGAGTGGGCAAATGAGTGAGGGGGTGTGGGTGGGTGAAAGATCGAGATGTCGGGTGGGTGGGTGGGTTTGTAGGTGAAGGAGCTGGGGGGCCGATGGTTGGACGAGCGAGGGAGGTATGGGTGGGTGAAACAGCGAGGTGGGTGGGGGAAGGAGCGAGGTGGAGGGTGGGTGGGTGGGGGAAGGAGTGAGGTGGAGGGTGGGTGGGTGGCTGAACGAGCGAGGTGGGTGAACGAGAGAGGAGGTGGGTGGGTGGGTGAACGAGCGAGGGGGTGGTTGGGTGGGTGAACGAGCGAGGAGGTGGGTGGGTGGGTGAACGAGCGAGAGGGTGGGTGGGTGAGTGAACGAGTGAGGGGGTGAAGGAGCGAGGGATGGGCGAACGAGTGAGCGGTGGGTGGGTGGGCGAGCGAGCGAGGGGGGTTGGGTGGGTGAACGAGCGAGGTGGGGGCGGGTGAACGAGCGAGGGGGTGGGTGAACGAGCGACGGGGTGAACGAGTGAGGAGTGGGTGCGTGGGTGAACGAACAAGGGGGCGAACAAGCGAGTGGTGGGTGTGTGGGTGAACGAGCGAGGGGGCGAACGACCGAGAGGGTGGTTGCGTGGGTGAACGAGCGAGGAGGCGAATGAGCGAGGGGTGGGTGCGTGGGTGAACGAGCAAGTGGGCGAACGAGCGAGAGGGCAAACGAGCAAGGGGGTGGGTGGGTGAACGAGCGAGGGGCTGAACGAGCAAGGGGGTGAACGAGCAAGAGGGTGTCTGGGTGAGTGAACGAGTGAGGGTGTGGGTGAGTGGGTGAATGAGGGATTGGGGGGTGATGGGTGAACGAGCAATGGGGGGCTGGGTGGGTGAACGAGCAATGGGTTGGGTGGGTGAATGAGCGAGGTGTCGGGTGGTTGAGTGGGTTTGTAGGTGAAGGACCGAGGGACCCAGTGTGTGAACAAGCGAGGTGTCGGGTGGGTGAGTGGGTTTGTAGGTGAAAGAGCGAGGGGCCCAGTGGTTGAACGAGCGAGGGGGTGGATGGGTGGGTGAACGAGCGAGCGGGTGTGTGGGTGGGTGAACGAGCAAGGGGGTGTGTGGGTGGGTGGGTGAATGAGCGAGTGGGTGCGTGGGTGGGTGAACGAGCGAGGGGGTGCGTGGGTGGGTGAAGGAGCGAGGGGGTGGGTGGGTGGGTGAAGGAGCGAGGTGGGTGAAGGAGCGAGGTGGGGGGTGGGTGAACGAGCGATGGGGTGATTGGGTGGGTGAACGAGCGACGGGGTGAATGGGTGGGTGATCGAGCAAGTGGGTGTGTGGGGTGAACGAGCGAGGGGGCGAACGAGCGAGGGGTGGGTGGGTGAACGATCGAGGGGGTGAGTGGGTGAACGAGCGAGTTGGGAGTGGGTGGGTGAACGAGAGAGGGAGGGGTGGGTGGGTGAACAATCAAGGTGTCGGGTGGGTGGGTGGGTTTGTAGGTGAAGGAGCTGGGGGGCCGGTGGTTGGACGAGCGAGGGGGGGTATGGGTGGGTGAAGGAGCCAGGTGGGTGGGGGAAGGAGTGAGTTGGAGGGTGGGTGGGTGGGGGGAGGATCGAGGTGGAGGGTGGGTGGGTGGCTGAACGAGTGAGGTGGTTGGTGGGTGAACGAGAGGGGAGATGGGTGGGTGGGTGAACGAGCGAGGGGGTGAACGAGCGCGGGGGTGGTGGGTGGGTGAACGAGCGAGGGGGTGGTTGGGTGAGTGAAAGAGCGAGGGGGTGAACGAGCGAGGGGGTGGGTGGGTGGGCGAACGAGTGAGGGGTGGGTGGGTGGGCGAGAAAGCGATGGGGGTTGGGTGGGTGAACGAGCGAGGTGGGGGCGGGGTGAACGAGCGAGGGGGTGGGTGAACGAGCGAGGGGGTGAACGAGCGAGGGGTGGGTGCGTGGATGAACGAACAAGGGGGCGAACGAGCGAGTGGTGGGTGTGTGGGTGAACGAGCGAGGGCCGAACGAGCTAGAGGGTGGTTGCGTGGGTGAACGAGCAAGTGGGCGAACGAGCGAGAGGGCAAACGAGCAAGGGGGTGGGTGGGTGAACGAGCGAGGGGCTGAACGAGCATGGGGGGTGAACGAGCAAGAGGGTGTCTGGGTGAGTGAACGAGTGAGGGTGTGGGTGAGTGGGTGAATGAGGGATTGGGGGGTGGATGGGTGAACCAGCAATGGGGGGCTGGGTGGGTGAACGAGCAATGGGTTGGGTGGGTGAATGAGCGAGGTGTCGGGTGGTTGAGTGGGTTTGTAGGTGAAGGACCGAGGGGCCCAGTGTGTGAACAAGCGAGGTGTCGGGTGGGTGAGTGGGTTTGTAGGTGAAAGAGCGAGGGGCCCAGTGGTTGAACGAGCGAGGGGGTGGATGGGTGGGTGAACGAGCGAGCGGGTGTGTGGGTGGGTGAACGAGCAAGGGGGTGTGTGGGTGGGTGGGTGAATGAGCGAGTGGGTGCGTGGGTGG
>JANJGN010005486.1:0-20077 GCA_026770705.1 Isurus oxyrinchus | reverse complement strand
ACCATCTCCAACAAGAGAGAATCCAACCACCGCCCCCTTGACATTCAATGGGCATTACCATCACTGAATCCCCCACTATCAACATCCTGGGGGTTACCATTGACCAGAAACTGAACTGGACCAGCCATAAAAATACTGTGGCTACAAGAGCACCTAACAGCGCCGTGGGTGTACCTACACCACACGGGCAAAATCCTGGAACTCCCTCCCTAACAGCGCCTTAGGTGTACCTACACCACATGGGCAAAATCCTGGAACTCCCTCCCTAACAGCGCTGTGGGTGTACCTACACCACACGGACAAAATCCTGGAACCCCCTCCCTAACAGCGCCGTGGGTGTACCTACACCACACGGACAAAATCCTGGAACTCCCTCCCTAACAGCGCTGTGGGTGTACCTACACCACATGGGACACAATCCTGGAACTCCCTGCCTAACAGCGCCGTGGGTGTACCTACACCACACGGGACAAAATCCTGGAACTCCCTCCCTAACAGCGCCGTGGGTGTACCTACACCACAGGGACAAAATCCTGGAACTCCCTCCCTAACAGCGCCGTGGGTGTACCTACACCACAGGGACAAAATCCTGGAACTCCCTCCCTAACAGCGCCGTGGGTGTACCTACACCACAGGGACAAAATCCTGGAACTCCCTCCCTAACAGCACAGTGGGTGTACCTACAACACACGGGACAAAATCCTGGAACTCCCTCCCTAACAGCGCCGTGGGTGTACCTACACCACACGGACAAAATCCTGGAACTCCCTCCCTAACCGCGCCGTGGGTGTACCTACACCACACGGGACAAAATCCTGGAACTCCCTCCCTAACAGCGCCGTGGGTGTACCTACACCACACAGACAAAATCCTGGAACTCCCTCCCTAACAGCGCCGTGGGTGTACCTACACCACACGGACAAAATCCTGGAACTCCCTCCCTAACAGCGCCGTGGGTGTACCTACACCACACGGACAAAATCCTGGAACTCCCTCCCTAACCGCGCCGTGGGTGTACCTACACCACACGGGACAAAATCCTGGAACTCCCTCCCTAACAGCGCCGTGGGTGTACCTACACCACACGGGACAAAATCCTGGAACTCCCTCCCTAACAGCGCCGTGGGGGTACCTACACCACGCGGACAAAATCCTGCAACTCCCTCCCGAACAGCGCTTCTGACTGCCTGGGTGTTTCCTCTCTCTCGCAGACCTACTCCGGCCTGTTCTGCGTGGTGATCAACCCCTACAAGAACCTGCCCATCTACACGGAGCAGATTGTGGAGATGTACCGAGGCAAGAAGCGGCATGAGGTTCCCCCGCATATCTACGCCATTTCAGAGACAGCGTACCGCAGCATGTTGCAAGGTAAGCTCATCTCGCTCTGCTCTGCTTCCCCCCCAACCTCCCCCACCCTCTCCTGGGGCTTTCAAGAGGCTGTGTATCCCCTGGCGGGCGAGTCCCAGAACCAGCAGGGGTGTGGGGTGGGCGGGGGCCACTGTGTTTTAAGTTAAGGGTTGGCCCTTTTAGGATAGAGACGAGGAGAGAGGGTTATCCGACTTTGGAACTCTCGGCCTCCGAAGGGGGTGGGCAGGGGTTGGGGGGGTGGTCACTGAATATTTTTGTGGCGGAAGGAGAGTGATTCTCGACAGGCCAGCAAGTCGAAGGTTAGCGGGGGTAGGGGGAGGTGGTGGGTGGGGTTAGGTGGGAAATGGGCAACTCTAAACACAATCAGATCAGCCAAACGGGAGAGCAGGATCGAGGAGCCGGATGGCCTTATCCTGTTCCTATTTCGGATACGTCTGTGTTCAGCCTGGCCTCCCTTGTTTCTCCCCATAACCACCCCTGCCATGCCTGCTCCCTCGGCTCCCCTTCCCCCATTGCTCCCTTAGCCACCGCACCACTCCCCCACCCCGCCCCCTCCCCCAGGCCCTGCGCACAACCTTACCCACCGCTGGCTCTCCTAAACCCCACAGCCAGCGGTGCACAAATGCCTGTGCTCCACCCCACCTCATCCTACCCCTACCCCACCCTACCCCTACCCCACCCCACCCTACCCCTACCCCACCCTACCCCTAGCCCACTCATGCCTGTGCTGCACCCCACCCCACCCCACCCACCCACTCACTCACTCAGGGGGCTCCCCCCTTGCCTCACTGGTTCGCAAGCGGCTCTTATTTTTTTCATGTTATCCTCTTACATATTGTTCTTTAACCCCAGTTCGATAGATATACTCGAAGATTTGAGCTCCGTAATCCAGGCCGACACTCCCCCCGGTGCCAGTACTGAGGGAGTGCTGCACTGTCGGAGGGAGATGTCTGTACTCTAGGATTTGAGCTCCATAATCCAGGCTGACTCTCCCCCCGGTGCCAGTACTGAGGGAATGCTGCACTGTCAGAGGGAGATGGATATACTCTAGGATTTGAGCTCCATAATCTTGTCCGGTGTTATTGCAAAGTACTGTACAATTCCACCCTTGAGAAGAATAGGCTGAGGGGTGACCCGATCATGATCTTTAATATTGCACAGGGGGCGTGATTCTTGGCGCACTCTGGATTGCTCAGTAAGTGCCGTTTGATCACGGAATCTATCATCGGACTTTACCAAGCGTTGAGGATGTTCAGCATTGCAAACTACCAAAGGCGGGGGGTCGTTTCGATGGAGGATCTGCATACCTGGCATCTCTCCAGCACTGACATTCATATGCCGCGCCGCTCAATTGTGTGATAGGCAGAGCATCTTTCTGACTTGACGGCAGCATTCTGTTAGTGGAAAGATGCCACAACGGGGCTCTTGAAATGCAGAGGGATCTGGGGTGTCCTAGTGTATGAATCACAAAAGGTTAGTGTGCAGGTACAGCGAGTAATTTGGAAACTAATAGAATATTATCGTTTATTGTGAGGGGGAATTGAACACAAAAGTAGGGAGGTTATGCTTCAGTTGTACAGGGCACTGGTGAGGCCACATCTGGAGTGTTGTGTACAGTATTGGTCTCCTTATTTAAGGAAGGATGTAAATGCGTTGGGAGCAGTTCAGAGAAGGTTTACCAGACTAACACCAGGAATGCGCGGCCTGTTTTATGAGGGAAGGTGGGACAGGTTAGGCTCGTATCCGCTGGAGTTTAGAAGAGTGACAGGCGACTGGATTGAAACCTTTAAGATCCTGAGGGGTCTTGGATAGGGGGGATGTGGAGAGGAGGTTTCCTCTTGTGGGAGAATCTAGAACGAGGAGGGGGAGGGGGGGAGGTTTAAAAGTAAGGGGTGGCCCATTTAGGACAGAGAGGAGGGGAAATGTTCTCTCTCCGAGGGGGGTGAGTCTTTGGAACTCTCTCCCTCAACAGGAGGTGGAAGCAGAGCCTTTGAATATTTTGAAGGCCGAGGTGGGTAGATTCTGGATTCACAAGGGGAGGTGAAAGGTTATCAGGGGGAGGCAGGAATGTGGGGTTGAGGGGACAATCGGATCAGCCGCCATCTTATTGAATGGGGCAGCAGGTTAGAGGGGCCGAGTAGCCGCCATCTTCTCCAACCCCTAATGACACCCGAGTGCCATGGCCAATGTTTCGGCCCCCCCCCCCCGCCATGTCACCCTTGAAGACGGGGTTGGGGGGGAACCTCGGGGAGCCGGCTGCCTGGCCCCAGCTCCCTCGCCAGGGCAGGACGCCAATCCTCTCGGTCCTGGCACTTCGGGGTTCCGCCAGGGTCACCCAGCTCCTGACCCCATTACAGCCTCGGTACAAACATGGACACGAGAGCTGAACTCCCGAGGTGAGGGGGAGAGTGACTGCCCTTGACATCGAGGCAGCGTTTGACCCGAGTGTGACATCAAGGAGCCTCCAGCAACACTGGAGTCAATGGGAATCAGGGGGAAACTCTCCGCTGGTTGGAGTCACACCCAGCGCAAAGGAAGATGGTTGTGGTTGGGAGTCAGTCATCTCAGCTCCGGGACATCACTGCAGGAGTTCCTCAGGGTTAGTGTCCTCGGCCCAACCACCTTCAGCTGCTTCGTCAATGACCTTCCTTCCATCATAAGGTCAGGAATGGGGATGTTCGCTGATGGTTGCACAATGTTCAGCACCATTCGCGACTCCTCAGATACTGAAGCAGCCCCATGTCCAAATGCAGCAAGACCTGGACAATATCCAGGCTCAGGGCTGACAAGTGGTGAGTAACATTCACGCCACACAAGTGCCTGGCACTGATCATCTCCAACAAGAGAGAATCCAACCATCGCCCCCTTGACATTCAATGGGCATTACCCTCACTGAATCCCCCACTATCAACATCCTGGGGGTTACCATTGACCAGACACTGAACTGGGACCAGCCATATAAACACTGCGGCTACAAGAGCAGGTCAGAGGCTGGGAATCCTGCGGAGAGTCACTCACCTCCTGACTCCCCCAAAGCTTGTCCACCATCTACAAGGCACAAGTCAGGAGTGTGATGGAATACTCCCCACTTGCCTGGATGAGTTGCAGCTCCCACAACACTCAAGAAGCTCGACACCGTCCAGGACAAAGCAGCCCCGCTTGATCAGCCCCCCATCCACAAACATTCACTCCCTCCACCACCGACGCACAGTAGCAGCAGCGTGTGTACCATCTACAAGATGCACTGCAGGAACTCACCAAGGCTCCTTCGACAGCACCTTCCAAACCCACGACCACTACCATCTAGAAGGACAAGGGCAGCAGACACATGGGAACACCACCACCTGGAAGTTCCCCTCCAAGCCCCTCACCATCCTGACTTGGAAATATATCGGCCGTTCCTTCACTGTCGCTGGGTCAAAATCCTGGAACTCCCTCCCTAACAGCACCGTGGGTGTACCTACACCACACAGACAAAATCCTGGAACTCCCTCCCTAACAGCGCCGTGGGTGTACCTACACCACACGGACAAAATCCTGGAACTCTCTCCCTAACAGCGCCGTGGGTGTGCCTACACCACACGGACAAAATCCTGGAACTCCCTCCCTAACAGCGCCGTGGGTGTACCTACACCACACGGACAAAATCCTGGAACTCCCTCCCTAACAGCACCGTGTGTGTACCTACACCACATGGACAAAATCCTGGAACTCCCTCCCGAACAGCGCCGTGGATGTACCTACACCACATGGACAAAATCCTGGAACTCCCTTCCCAACAGCACCGTGGGTGTACCTACACCACATGGACAAAATCCTGGAACTCCCTCCCTAACAGCACCGTGGGTGTACCTACACCACACGGACAAAATCCTGGAACTCCTTCCCTAACAGCGCCGTGGGTGTACCTACACCACACGGACAAAATCCTGGAACTCCTTCCCTAACAGCGCCGTGAGTGTACCTACACCACACGGACAAACTCCTGGAACTCCCTCCCTAACAGCATCATGGGTGTACCTACACCACACGGGAAAAAATCCTGGAACTCCCTCCCTAACAGCGCTGTGGGTGTACCTACACCACAGGGACTGCAGCGGTTCCAGAAGGCAGCTCACCCACCACCACCCCAAGGGGCAGTTAGGGACGGGCAGTAAATGCTGGGCCCGGCCAGTGAGGCCCTTAACCTGTGAAAGAATTTAAAAAAAAACTAGGGTTCTCTGCGTTAAAATTACCCTCTCTCCTGAAATCAGCTATTGAAGTGTGATCAATTGGGCAGTTTTAAATTTGAGGCCAATATTTGAACGCGGCAGGAGAGATTGAGATGACTATGAATGAAAGAGTCAATCCTGGGCTGTATTAACAAAGGCACTGAGTGGAAAAACAAGGGCTTTCTGTTAAATCTCCCACAAAACGCTGGTTTAGCCTCGCCTGGACTATTGTGTCCCCGTGTGGTTAATGTCATTTTCGGAAGGATTGTCGAGGCCTTGGAGTGGGGAGTGTGCGGAGTAGATTTCCCATAACAGTTCCCCACCCACCTCGGTCAAAGGGGGAGGCTTTTAGGCATGTCTCAAAGGAGCAGAGGGGAGTCAATTCCAGAGCTTAGGGAGGGGGCGAGTGAGGGATTTGAACAGGAGGATGAGAATTGTAGGGGCTGGAGGAGGTTACAGAGATAGGGAGGGAGGGGGTGAGGGAGGGATTTGAACAGGAGGATGAGAATTGTAGGTGCTGGAGGAGGTTACAGAGATAGGGAGGGAGGGGATGAGGGAGGGATTTCAACAGGAGGATGAGAATTGTAGGGGTTGGAGTAGGTTACACAGATATGGAGGGAGGGGGTGAGGGAGGAGCGGTGGGTCAGTCCGTGCGGTGGGGGAGACAGAGACAGAGAGAGAGAGTCTGGGAGGAGCCGGTGGTCCTCGTTCTCCTCGGAGCTAGAGAAGGTTAAGGGGGAGATTGAATCGAGGCGTTCGGAATCGGGAAGGGTCTGCGATGGAGGGGAGGGAGGGTCAAATGAGGAGAAACTGTCTCCGGTGGCGGGAGAGGGTCGGGAACCAGAGGGATGCACGGATTGAGGGCGATCGGGACAAGAGCCAGAAGGAGAACGGACGTGGGGGTGAGTGGGGTGGGCAGGGGAGGGGAGAGAGGGCTAAAGATTTAGTTTTAAACACGGGGAGACGGTGTGATCTGGAAGGCGCTGCCTGAAAGGGCGGCGGAAGCGGATTCAATCGGCATTTTCAAAAAGAGGAAATCGGATAAATACTCGAAGGGGAAACGTTGACAGGGAGGTGGGGGGAAAAGGGGCGAGGGAGGGGCATAAAATGGGATCCCTCGATCGCAAGGCCGGCCTGGGAACGAGGCGCAAAACGCCCGCCCCCTGCCCTTGAAGGCTGTCTCGTGGCCCACGTTCCACCCAGTAGGCCCTCTGTAAAGGTGCCGGACTAGGATGGCCTAGTGATGACAGTGATTTGGAACGTACCCCTCCCTGTGCTCAGGTTGCCTTTTGTGTCAACAGGGTGGGGTGGGGTGGGGAGAAGGAACGTGAGGATTCCACCATTCCTTCCGAATTGCTCATTCCACTGCCTGGCATGATTTTTTTTTTTTAACAGCATCCGCCCACCGAGGGTGATTTTTTTTTTTAACTGCATCCGCCCACCTAGGACTGCGATTTCCATCAAACCAGTCGAGTGAGTTTGATAGCAAGAACCTGTTCGCCTGGATGTTCAGGATGTTCGCACAGGCATTTTCACTTTCACAGCTGTAGGGGTGGGGCAGAATTTTGACGCAGAATCGCGTGAGCAGATGTGAAAGATAGGCGAGCAGAACCTCGGTCAAAGGGGGAGGCTTTAAGGCATGTCTCAAAGGAGCAGAGGGGAGTCAATTCCAGAGCTTAGGGAGGGGGCGAGTGAGGGATTTGAACAGGAGGATGAGAATTGTAGGGGCTGGAGGAGGTTACAGAGATAGGGAGGGAGGGGGTGAGGGAGGGATTTGAACAGGAGGTTGAGAATTGTAGGGGCTGGAGGAGGTTACGGAAATAGGGAGGGAGGGGTTGAGGGAGGGATTTGAACAGGAGGATGAGAATTGTAGGGGCTGGTGGAGGTTACAGAGATAGGGAGGGAGGGGGGAGAGAGGGATTTGAACAGGAGGATGAGAATTGTAGGGGCTGGAGGATGTTACAGAGATAGGGAGGGAGGGGGTGAGGGAGGGATTTGAACAGGAGGATGAGAATTGTAGGGGCTGGAGGAGGTTACAGAGATAGGGAGGGAGGGGTTGAGGGAGGGATTTGAACAGGAGGATGAGAATTGTAGGGGCTGGAGGAGGTTCCAGAGATAGGGAGGGAGGGGGTGAGGGAGGGATTTGAACAGGAGGATGAGAATTGTAGGCGCTGGAGGAGGTTACAGAGATAGGGAGGGAGGGGGTGAGGGAGGGATTTGAACAGGAGGATGAGAATTGTAGGGGCTGGAGGAGGTTACAGAGATAGGGAGGGAGGGGGTGAGGGAGGGATTTGAGCAGGAGGATGAGAATTGTAGAGGCTGGAGGTGGTTACAGAGACAGGGAGTGAGCAGGTTAGCGATGGATTTGAACGGGAGGATGAGAATTGTAGGGGCTGGAGGTGAAGCAGAGAGGGGTTTTAAGAGTGAAATAGAAAGTTGCTGGTTAAACATTGGCCCGTGGCAGTGAGACCGAGGTGTGGGGTGGATGGGCTGTCCAATCCTTTTGGGCCCTCGATTTTAACTGCGTGCGAGGCTGCCTCGTGTGTTTGGAAGCGACCCTGTGGCAGTGGTAGAGCTGGCTGCGATCCAATCGCTCGTGTCGACTCCCACGGACTCCAGCAGCGCTTCCCTCGAAGGCTGCCTGCAGCCTTTCTCACACTGGTTCGACCGGTTAGAGAGAGGAGACAATGACGCTGGTGTCTGTTTGAAAGCGGCACCGCCCTGGCAGGGAATGCAGGGCAGCTCAGAAAGCCTCACAGAAAGACCGCCTTCTGCAGTGAGGGACTCTTGTTATAAGGAGGGGAGACCCTGGCAGCCAGTTCGTGCACGGCAAGATCCCGCAAACAGCAGTGTGACAATGGGCCCACCTCGTCTGTTTTGTTTTAGTGATGTTGGCTGAGGTAATTAATATCGTGCCCCAGGACCAGGGAGCACAAATCCTAGAGTATATACATCTCCCTCCGACAGTGCAGCACTCCCTCAGTACTGACCCTCTGACAGTGCAGCACTCCCTCAGTACTGACCCTCCGACAGTGCGGCACTCCCTCAGTACTGACCCTCCGACAGTGCAGCACTCCCTCAGTACTGGCACCGGGTGGGGAGTGTCGGCCTGGATTATGGAGCTCAAATCCTAGAGTATATACATCTCCCTCCGACAGTGCAGCACTCCCTCAGTACTGGCACCGGGGGGAGTGTCGGCCTGGATTATGGAGCTCAAATCCTAGAGTATATACATCTCCCTCCGACAGTGCAGCACTCCCTCAGTACTGGCACCGGGGGGAGTGTCGGCCTGGATTATGGAACTCGAATTCTAGAGTATATACATCTACCAGCGACAGTGCAGCGCTCCCTCGGCGCTGCCCCTCCGACAGTGCGGCACTCCCTCAGCGCTAACCCTCCGACAGAGCGGCGCTCCCTCGGCGCTGACCCTCCGACAGTGCAGCACTCCGTCGGCGCTGACCCTCCGACAGGGCGGCGCTCCCTCAGCATTGACCCTCCGACAGTGCGGCACTCCCTCAGCACTGACCCTCCGACAGTGCGGCACTCCCTCGGTGCTGACCCTCCGACAGTGCGGCACTCCCTCGGTGCTGACCCTCCGACAGTGCGGCGCTCCCTCGGCGCTGACCCTCTGCCAGTGCGACACTCCCTCAGTACTGACCCTCCGACAGTGCAGCTCTCCCTCGGCGCTGACCCTACGACAGGGCGGCGCTCCCTCGGCGCTGACCCTCCGACAGGGCGGCGCTCCCTCGGCGCTGACCCTCCGACAGGGCGGCGCTCCCTCGGCGCTGACCCTCCGACAGGGCGGCGCTCCCTCGGCACTGACCCTCCGACAGGGCGGCGCTCCCTCGAGATTTGGAGAGCTGTCTCTCAGACTAGTGAAGTAGCGGCCTGACATAGTCATCCCCACACAATCATTCCGGGTAATGTCCCAGACACCACCACCACCATCCCTGGGTATGTCCTGTCCCACGGGCAGGATGGACCCAGCAGAGGTGGGGGCACAGTGGTATACAGTCGGGAGGGAGTTGCTCTGGGAGCCTCCAGCATTGACTCATGAGACCCCATGATGCCTCATGGTCTCAGGTCAAACATGGGCAAGGAAACCTCCTGCTGATCACCACGTACCGCTCTCCCTCAGCTGACGAATCAGTGCCCCCTCCACGTTGAACATCACTTGGAGGAAGCACTGAGGGTGACAAGGGCTCAGAATTTCCTCTGGGTGGGGGGACTTCAACGTCCATCACCAAGAGTGGCTCGGTAGCACCACTACTGACCGAGCTGGCCGTGTCCTAAAGGACATAGCTGCTAGACTGGGTCTGCGGCAGGTGGTGAGGGAACCAACAAGAGGGAGAAACATACTTGACCTCATCCTCACCAACCTGCCTGTCACAGATGCATCTGTCCATGACAGTATCGCTGGGAGTGACCACCGCACAGTCACTGTGGAGACAAAGTCCCGGTTTCACATTGAGGATACCCTCCATTGTGTTGTGTGGCACTACCACCATGCTAAATGGGATAGATTTTGAACAGATCTAGCAACTCAAGACTGGGCATCCATGAGGTGCTGTGGGCCATCAGCAGCAGCAGAATTGTACTCGAACACAATCTGTAACCTCATGGCCCAGCATATCCCCCACTCTACCATTACCATCAAGCCAGGGGGTCAACCCCGGTTCAATGAAGAGTACAGGAGGACATGCCAGGAGCAGCACCAGGCATACCTAAACATGAGGTGTTGACCTGGTGAGGCTACAACACAGGACTACTTGCGTGCCAAACAGCATAAGCATCCAAGAGATGGACAGAGCTAAGCGATCCCACAACCAACGGGTCAGATCTGAGCTCTGCAGTCCTGCTGCATCCAGTCGTGAATGGTGGTGGACAATTAAACAACCTCACTGGGGGAAGAGGCTCCACAAGTATCCCCATCCTCAATGATGGGAGAGCCCAGCACATCAGTGCAAAAGATAAAGGCTGAAGCATTCGCTACAATCTTCAGCCAGAAGTGCCGAATGGATGATCCAATCTCGGCCTCCTCCGGAGGTCCCCTGCATCACACAGGCCAGTCTCCAGCCGATTCGATTCACCCCACGTGATGTCAAGAAAGGGCTGGAGGCACTGGATACGGCAAAGGCTATGGGCCCTGACAATATTCCGGCAATAGTACTGAAGACTTGTGCTCCAGAACTTGCCGTGCCCCTAGCCAAGCTGTACAGCTACAACACGGGCATCTACCCGCTGTTGTGGTCACTTTGCCAACGGACTATAGGAGTATCAGGTACAGGTCACAATCATTTATTCGACTAATTGCAAGGAGAGAACCACCTCGATACAGCTTGAGATAGCACTCTGCTAAACCACAAGTGTTCATTATATTTATACATTATTGGCCACGTACAAGAACAAGTTTCCAGATTTCGATCTGGTCAACATACAGGTCTACATTAAACAGACATCTCTGGTAACAAGTACATGCACCATATGTCGCTGTTTGTTTTCACCCAGGCAGAGACCTTCCCTCCTATCTAAGCTGGGACCATCTATTCTTCCCCTATCTGTTGAAGAGTATACTTAATCTTAGCTGTCATTGCCCCTCTGATTCCAGTCTGGCTCCAAGACCTTCCTTATGTTTGCAGGCCCGAAGGCTGTGCAAGGTTCATCCGGGAGCCTTTATCAGCCAATGTGCTTGGTAGTCCTGGTCACCTGGAGATTTTAAGTAATTCATCCCTTTTCAATAAATTCTCCCTTACTGTAACTTCTGACTTACGTCCTTCCCCCTAACAACGGCCATGTGGAACATGCCCAGGTATGTCCTGTACACAAAAAGCAGGACAAATCCAACCCGGACAATTACCTCCCCATCAGTCTACTCTCCATCATCAGTAAAGTAAAGGAAGGGGGCATCAACAGTGCTATCAAGCGGCACTGACTTAGCAATAACCTGCTCACTGATGCCCAGTTTGGGTTCCGCCAGGGTCACCCAGCTCCTGACCCCATTACAGCCTCGGTACAAACATGGACACGAGAGCTGAGCTCCCGAGGTGAGGGGAGAGTGACTGCCCTTGACATCGAGGCAGCATTTGACCCGAGTGTGGCATCAAGGAGCCTCCAGCAACACTGGAGTCAGTGGGAATCAGGGGGAAAACTCTCCGCTGGTTCGAGTCACTCCCAGCGCAAAGGAAGATGGTTGTGGTTGTTGGAGGTCAGTCATCTCAGCTCCGGGACATCACTGCAGGAGTCCCTCAGGGTTAGTGTCCTCGGCCCAACCATCTTCAGCTGCTTCATCAATGACCTTCCTTCCATCATAAGGTCAGGAGTGGGGATGTTCGCTGATGGTTGCACAATGTTCAGCACCATTCACCACTCCTCAGATACTGAAGCAGCCCCATGTCCCAGTGCAGCAAGACCTGGACAATATCCAGGCTCAGGGCTGACAAGTGGTGAGTAACATTCACACCTCACAAGTGCCAGGCACTGACCATCTCCAACAAGAGAGAATCCACCCATCACCCCCTTGACGTTCAATGGGCATTACCCTCACTGAATCCCCCACTATCAACATCCTGGGGGTTACCATTGACCAGAACCTGAACTGGGACCAGCCATATAAATACTGTGGCTACAAGAGCAGGTCAGAGGCTGGGAATCCTGCGGAGAGTCACTCACCTCCTGACTCCCCCAAAGCCTGTCCACCATCTACAAGGCACAAGTCAGGAGTGTGATGGGACACTCCCCACTTGCCTGGATGAGTTGCAGCTCCCACAACACTCAAGAAGCTCGACACCGTCCAGGACAAAGCAGCCTGGCTTGATCAGCACCCCATCCACAAACATTCACTCCCTTCACCACCGACGCACAGTAGCAGCAGTGTGTGTACCATCTACAAGATGCACTGCAGCAACTCACCAAGGCTCCTTCGACAGCTCCTTCCAAACCCACGACCACTACCATCTAGAAGGACAAGGGCAGCAGACACATGGGAACACCACCACCTGGAAGTTCCCCTCCAAGCCCCTCACCATCCTGACTTGGAAATATATCGGCCGTTCCTTCACTGTCGCTGGGTCAAAATCCTGGAACTCCCTCCCTTACAGTGCCGTGGGTGTACCTACACCACATGGACAAAATCCTGGAACTCCCTCCCTAACAGCATCATGGGTGTACCTACACCACACGGACAAAATCCTGGAACTCCCTCCCTAACAGCGCCGTGGGTGTACCTACACCACATGGACAAAATCCTGGAACTCCCTCCCTAACAGCGCCGTGGGTGTACCTACACCACAGGGACAAAATCCTGGAACTCCCTCCCTAACAGCACCGTGGGTGTACCTACACCACACGGACAAATCCTGGAACTCCCTCCCTAACAGCACTGTGGGTGTACCTACCCCACAGGGACTGCAGCGGTTCAAGAAGGCTGCTCACCCCCACATTTTCAAGGGGCAATTAGGGATGGGCGATACATGCTGACCCAGCAAGCGACGCCCACATTCCGTGAATCAATTAAAAAAAAAGCACTGACCCTCGGACAGTGCAGCACTCCCTCAGTACTGACCCTCCGACAGTGCAGCACTCCCTCAGTACTGACCCTCGGACAGTGCAGCACTCCCTCAGTACTGACCCTCCAACAGTGCAGCACTCCCTCAGTACTGACCCTCCGACAGTGCAGCATGCCCTCAGTACTGACCCTCCGACAGTGCAGCACTCCCTCAGCACTAACCTTCTGACAGTGCGGCACTCCCTCAGTACTGACTCTCTGACAGTGCGGCACTCCCTCAGTACTGACCCTCCGACAGTGCAGCACGACCTCAGTACTGACTCTCTGACAGTGCGGCACTCCCTCAGTACTGACCCTCTGACAGTGCAGCACTCCCTCAGTACTGACTCTCTGACAGTGCAGCACTCCCTCAGTACTGACCCTCTGACAGTGCGGCACTCCCTCAGTACTGACCCTCTGACAGTGCGGCACTCCCTCAGCACTGACCCTCCGACAGTGCGGCACTCCCTCAGCACTGACCCTCTGACAGTGTGGCACTCCCTCAGTACTGACCCTCTGACAGTGCGGCACTCCCTCAGTACTGACCCTCCGACAGTGCGGCACTCCCTCAGTACTGACCCTCTGACAGTGCAGCACTCCCTCAGTACTGACCCTCTGACAGTGCGGCTCCCCCCTTGCACCTGTTATCTCCGAAAATGGTGAAGCCACTTCAAAAACAATGCTTACACCTGGGTACATAAGTGTTGCTTACATCTCCGCCATCTGACCCCGTGGGAGATGGATAAGAGCAGGGAGAAAATCACTGGGCGGGTTCAAACCCTGCACTGTTGCGCCGCACAGTCATTGACACCAGGACTCCACAAGTACCAGCAATGGGATCGCCTAGGCTCTCACTGGAGCCCTGCCCTCTGTACTGCAGGCTGACACTCCCCCCGGTGCCAGTACTGAGGGAATGCTGCACTGTCGGAGGGTCAGTGCTGAGGGAGTGCTGCACTGTCAGAGGGGTCAGTACTGAGGGAGTGCTGCACTGTCGGAGGGTCAGTACTGAGGGAGGGCTGCACTGTCAGAGGGTCAGTACTGAGGGAGGGCTGCACTGTCAGAGGGTCAGTACTGAGGGAGTGCTGCACTGTCGGAGGGAGATGTATATACTCGATGATTTGAGCTTCATAATCCAGGCCGACACTGCCCCCGGTGCCAGTACTGAGGGAGTGCTGCACTGGCGGAGGGAGATGTATATACTCGATGATTTGAGCTTCATAATCCAGGCCGACACTGCCCCCGGTGCCAGTACTGAGTGAGTGCTGCACTGTCGGAGGGAGATGTATATACTCTAGGATTTGAGCTTCATAATCCAGGCCGACACTCGCCCCGGTGCCAGTACTGAGGGAGTGCTGCACTGTCGGAGGGAGATGTATATACTCTAGGATTTGAGCTCCATAATCCAGGCTGACACTCCCCCCGGTGCCAGTGCTGAGGGAGTGCTGCACTGTCGGAGGGAGATGTATATACTCTTGGATTTCAGCTCCATAATCCAGGCCGTCACTGCCCCCGGTGCCAGTACTGAGGGAGTGCTGCACTGTCAGAGGGAGATGTATATACTCTAGGATTTGAGGTACATAATCCAGGTCGACACTCCCCCCGGTGCCAGTACTGAGTGAGTGCTGCACTGTCGGAGGGAGATGTATATACTCTTGGATTTGAGCTCCATAATCCAGGCCGACTCTCCCCCCGGTGCCAGTACTGAGGGAGTGCTGCACTGTCGGAGGGAGATGTATATAGTCGAGGGTATGAGCTCCATAATCCAGGCCGACACTCCCCCCCCGGTGCCAGTACAGGTTTCAGAATTCCCCTGAGTGTTGAAGGTGAAAGGGGGAGGATTCAATAGGGTTGACAGGGAGAAACTATTTCCTCTCGTTGGGCATGTCTGAAATAGAACGGGAGCCCGGGGTTTGAGGCTGCGGTGGGTGACTGCAGGACAGTACAAAATGGAGATCGATAGGTTTCTGTTGGGGGTGGGGATTAAATTTTATACAACCGGGTAGATAAGATGCAGATCAGCAAGAATCTGATTTAATAGGGAAAAGGCTCAAGGGGGCTGAATGGACCTCCTCCTGTTCCTGTGTAACAGGCTCGAGAAGGGGCTGAATGGGATCCTCCTGTTCCTGTTTTAAATTCTCTCTCTCTCTTTTCTTTCAGATCGAGAGGACCAGTCCATCCTCTGCACGTAAGTCCCTGCGATTCGGTAAACATCGAGGCAGCCTCTCTCTCGCTGGGCTGACCTCGCCTGGTGAGGAGTCACGATGGAGGCTGCAGCGAGGTGGTTGCGTTCGAGGCGGTGGGGTGAGGGGGAGGGGCGAGCGACTGGGTGGGGAAGGGGTCCCCGAACTGGACCCCCCAGGACCAGAGACGCCCGAGGGTATCCCTTTAGTCCACAGGGCTCCCTTTCGCTTGTTCAGAAGCGCCTCCCTCCCCCACTTTCCCTCTCCCTCTCCCTGCCGTGCCCCCTCCTCACCCCCCAGGTAAAGGGGAGGGAGGTGGGGGGTGGGGGGCGGTGGGCAACGCAAGTCTCCCCACGAGCTTCCTCACCCCCCCACCCCGCCGCCGTCACATCCCTTTCTCCCAGCTGCATTTATCCCGGATTTTCCACTCCCCACCGCACCCAGCCCCCTCTCCCCAGAGGGGAGCGACTTCCACATTCTCCACCCCGTCTAACCGTGGGGGATACGGAGACCGGAACTGTGCACGGTGCTCCGAGTGTGGTCTAACCGAGGGATACGGAGACCGGTACTGTGCACGGTGCTCCCAGTGTGGTCTAACCGTGGGGGATACGGAGACCGGAACTGTGCACGGTGCTCCCAGTGTGGTCTAACCGAGGGGGATACGGAGACCGGAACTGTGCACGGTGCTCCGAGTGTGGTCTAACCGAGGGGGATACGGAGACCGGAACTGTGCACGGTGCTCCGAGTGTGGTCTAACCGTGGGGGATATGGAGACCGGAACTGTGCACGGTGCTCCCAGTGTGGTCTAAACCGAGGGGGATACGGAGACCGGAACTGTGCACGGTGCTCCCAGTGTGGTCTAACCGAGGGATAAGGAGACCGGAACTGTGCACGGTGCTCCCAGTGTGGTCTAACTGAGGGATACGGAGACCGGAACTGTGCACGGTGCTCCCAGCGTGGTCTAACCGAGGGGATACTGAGACCGGAACTGTGCACGGTGCTCCCAGTGTGGTCTAATCGAGGGGGATACGGAGACCGGAACTGTGCACGGTGCTCCCAGTGTGGTCTAACCGAGGGGGATACGGAGACCGGAACTGTGCACGGTGCTCCGAGTGTGGTCTAACCGAGGGGGATACGGAGACCGGAACTGTGCACGGTGCTCCCAGTGTGGTCTAACCGAGGGATACGGAGACCGGAACTGTACACGGTGCTCCGAGTGTGGTCTAACTGAGGGATACGGAGACCGGAACTGTGCACGGTGCTCCCAGTGTGGTCTAACCGAGGAGGATACAGAGACCGGAACTGTGCACGGTGCTCCCAGTGTGGTCTAACCAAGGGGGATACGGAGACTGGAACTGTGCACGGTGCTCCGAGTGTGGTCTAACCGAGGGGGATACGGAGACCGGAACTGTGCACGGTGCTCCCAGTGTGGTCTAACCGAGGGGGATACGGAGACCGGAACTGTGCACGGTGCTCCCAGTGTGGTCTAACCGAGGGGGATACGGAGACCGGAACTGTGCATGGTGCTCCCAGTGTGGTCTACCCGAGGGGATATGGAGACCGGAACTGTGCACGGTGCTCCGAGTGTGGTCTAACCGAGGGGGATACGGAGACCGGAACTGTGTATGGTGCTCCGAGTGTGGTCTAACCGAGGGATACGGAGACCGGAACTGTGCACGGTGCTCCGAGTGTGGTCTAACCGAGGGGGATACGGAGACCGGAACTGTGCACGGTGCTCCCAGTGTGGTCTAACCGAGGGGGATACGGAGACCGGAACTGTGCACGGTGCTCCTAGTGTGGTCTAACCGAGGGGGATACGGAGACCGGAACTGTGCACGGTGCTCTGAGTGTGGTCTAACCGAGGGGGATACGGAGACCGGAACTGTGCACGGTGCTCCCAGTGTGGTCTAACCGAGGGGGATACGGAGACCGGGACTGTGTACGGTGCTCCCAGTGTGGTCTAACCGAGGGGGATACGGAGACCGGAACTGTGTACGGTGCTCCCAGTGTGGTCTAACCGAGGGGGATACGGAGACCGGAACTGTGCACGGTGCTCCGAGTGTGGTCTAACCGAGGGGGATACGGAGACCGGAACTGTGCACGGTGCTCCGAGTGTGGTCTAACCGAGGGATACGGAGACCGGAACTGTGCACGGTGCTCCCAGTGTGGTCTAACCGAGGGGGATACGGAGACCGGAACTGTGCACGGTGCTCCCGAGTGTGGTCTAACCGAGGGGGATACGGAGACCGGAACTGTGCACGGTGCTCCCAGTGTGGTCTAACCGAGGGATACGGAGACCGGAACTGTGCACGGTGCTCCGAGTGTGGTCTAACCGAGGGGGATACGGAGACCGGAACTGTGCACGGTGCTCCGAGTGTGGTCTCACCGAGGGGGGATACGGAGACCAGAACTGTGCATGGTGCTCCCAGTGTGGTCTAACTGAGGGATACGGAGACCGGAACTGTGCACGGTGCTCCCAGTGTGGTCTAACCGAGGGGGATACGGAGACCGGAACTGTGCACGGTGCTCCGAGTGTGGTGTTGCTTTCCGGTTGTGAGGACAGTATTGCGTAAACGTGTTCCTCTGTGCCCTGGCAGGGGAGAGTCGGGAGCTGGCAAGACTGAGAACACCAAGAAAGTCATTCAGTACCTCGCCCACCGTGGCCTCATCTCACAAGGGCCGGAAGGACCATGCTGCTCCTGTGAGTACCTCAGTCCGTGTGCTACCAGGGGTGCTGCAGGAGAGGGTCGGGAGGGGGTGGGTGATGTTGTGCCGAGGAGATATAGCCGTCGCTGGCCAGGCCCAGCATTTATTGCCCATCCCTAATTGCCCCCTTGATAAGGTGGGGCTGAGCTGCCTCCTTGAACCGCTACAGCCCCTGCGGCGCTGTTAGGGAGGGATTTCCAGGATTTTGTCCGTGTGGTGTAGGTACACCCACGGCGCTGTTAGGGAGGGAGTTCCAGGATTTTGTCCGTGTGGTGTAGGTACACCCACGGCGCTGTTAGGGAGGGAGTTCCAGGATTTTGTCCCTGTGGTGTAGGTACACCCACGGCGCTGTTAGGGAGGGAGTTCCAGGATTTTGTCCCTGTGGTGTAGGTACACCCACGGTGCTGTTTGGGAGGGAGTTCCAGGATTTTGTCCCTGTGGTGTAGGTACACCCACGGTGCTGTTAGGGAGGGAGTTCCAGGATTTTGTCCGTGTGGTGTAGGTACACCCACGGCGCTGTTAGGGAGGGAGTTGGACCCCCCTCCCACGCCGTGTGCTACCTTATTCAACGCCCCCCCCCACCCTCCCCCACTCTCCCCCTCCCCGGACTCGCTAACCCCACACCGGTTCCCGGTCTGGCAACACCTCGATTTTCAGATTCTCATCTTCCTGTTCAAATCCCTCCCTCACCCCCCTCCCTCCCTATCCCTGTAACCTCCTCCAGCCCCTACAATTCTCATCCTCCTGTTCAAATCCCTCCCTCACCCCCTCCCTCCCTATCTCTGTAACCTCCTCCAGCCCCTACAATTCTCATCCTCCTGTTCAAATCCCCTAAGCTGTGGAATTCCCTCCCGACGCTTCCCCTGCTCTCCCACCCTGTCATCGCCGCCTCCCTCTTCCCCCTTTCCCTTCCTCTCGGACGCTCCTCGAAACCTCCCCCCTCTGTGGCCGAGGGTCTGGGCCGCCTCTCCCCTACCCCCCCCACAACCCCCCCCCCCCCCCCGCCCCCCCCCCAAGTCCGCTTGTGTTGGAGGATCGTTCCTGGGACGAGCTCCCGGCGGTGGTGGGGAGGGGGAGGGGTCGCTTTACTGAGTTAAAGTTGCTCTGGCCCGGCGCTGGTGGGTGTTACCCGGGGAGGAAGGGTTGGGGGCTGGGGGTGGGGGGTGGGGGGGGTGGGGGGTCACCTTTTGGCTGGACTTCTGGGGGGTGGGGGGCGGGGGAAGTGGAAGTGTTTTTTGTTCTGAGCAGGGGGCAGGCGCCGTGCAGGTTGTCGGTGGTGGGGGGGGGAGGGTAGTTCAGTCGAGGCACAGGGAGGAGTCCATCGCCTGCTCAGCCAAGGCCTCCTCTGCCTCCTTGGCCGCCAGCGGAGTAGGCCGGAGGCTTCATCGGGCTGTCTGTGTGCGTTAACTGTTTTGTCTCTCTCTCTCTCTCTCTCTCCCCCCTCTCTCTCTCTCTCTTCGTCTTCCCTCTTCCTGGATAGCTGGAACCCTCCCAGCTCCCCCAAACACCAGGCAAGTTCCCACTGCACGTTCATGCCCCCACCCTCCACCCCCATCGCACGGCTTTCCCCCATTGCAGTCGCTCGGGTTTGGGGGCGGGGGAGGGGAACCACAGGGGGCAACAGAGGGTGCTGGGGTGGGGGGGCCGTGAGGGAGTAGGGGGTTGGGGAGGTTACTTGACCAGCAAGGTGTCGGGGGGGTGGGTTTGTGAAAGGTTATTGGCGGGGCGGGGGGTTGGGGGGGCGGGAGGGGAGGAAGTGGGGGTGTGTGGGTGGGGGGGGGGGGGGGCTGAGGTCACCAGCAGGTCAGCCACAGACTGGCCAGGCGGCCCCAGCAGGCTCATGGGGGCGAATCCTGCGAGACGTGGGAAAAAGGATCCTCGGCTCCGCTGCTCCTGCCTTTTTCGTTCGCCGCCAACCCCCCCTCGCCCCCCCCCTCCTCCCCCTTCCCCCCCCCCCCCCCACCACCGCAGCCCTTGATTTCTTCTGTTCCTAATTCGTGCGGGGCTCGGTGCGTGAGGTAGGGCGGTGGGGTTGGAGGGTTAGGGGGCTGCGGGACGACAGCCGGAGG
>JANJGN010005485.1:0-20092 GCA_026770705.1 Isurus oxyrinchus | reverse complement strand
TTGATGGGGACAGTGTAGAGGGAGCTTTACCCTGTATCTAACCCCGTGCTGTACCTGTCCTGGGAGTGTTTGATGGGGACGGTGTAGAGGGAGCTTTACTCTGTATCTAACCCCGTGCTGTACCTGTCCTGGGTGTGTTTGATGGGGACAGTGTAGAGGGAGCTTTACCCTGTATCTAACCCCGTGCTGTACCTGTCCTGGGAGTGTTTGATGGGGACAGTGTAGAGGGAGATTTACTCTGTATCTAACCCCGTGCTGTACCTGTCCTGGGAGTATTTGATGGGGACAGTGTAGAGGGAGCTTTACTCTATATCTAACCCCGTGCTGTAGCTGTCCTGGGAGTGTTTGATCGGGACAGTGTAGAGGGAGCTTTACTCTGTATCTAACCCCGTGCTGTACCTGTCCTGGGAGTGTTTGATGGGGATGGTGTAGAGGAAGATTTACTCTGTATCTAACCCCGTGCTGTACCTGTCCTGGGAGTGTTTGATGGGGACAGTGTAGAGGGAGCTTTACTCTGTATCTAACCCCGTGCTGTACCTGTCCTGGGAGTGTTTGATGGGGACAGTGTAGAGGGAGCTTTACTCTGTATCTAACACCGTGCTGTACCTGTCCTGGGAGTGTTTGATGAGGACAGTTTAGAGGGAGCTTTACTCTGTATCTAACCCTGTGCTGTACCTGTCCTGGGAGTGTTTGATGGGGACAGTGTAGAGGGAGCTTTACTCTGTATCTAACCTTGAGCTGTACATGTCCTGGGAGTGTTTGATGGGGACAGTGTAGAGGGAGCTTTACTCTGTATCTCACCCCGTGCTGTACCTTTCCTGGGGGTGCTCGCTGCAGAGCAGATATCCCGGCAGGGTTGAGCCGCTGGGAATGGGAAGTTAATTGGTCCGGGAGGAATGCGGCTTAATTAAATTGAGTAACGAGCTGGTTCAGGGATCACCGTAATCGAGTGTGGTTACCCTATCCGAGCTCGGTGGCCTCGATGCTGGGGACGGAGACAGGTGTCTCTCCTGTCACTGAAGCCGTGACGAATTGACATCTGTGTCTAGGAATGCGCGCCGGGGGTCAGAAGGATTAACCTCCTGGTTGTCATTCTACCACCCCCCCCGCCCCCCCCCCCCACCCGACCCCTTCACCGTCGCTGACTGGCATGTCTGCTGTCGGGACAGCTGCAGGAGGGGGCACTGTCAGCGCTGGGAGTGAGTGAAAAAGTCCCATTCAAACTGTAACAAGAGGAGAGGCCTAAACCACCTCCCTCTGATCTCCACACGCTTCCGAAACCAGAGACCCAGCCAGGACAGGTGGCGACGCGATCGATGTCGGCCGCAGCGAAGGTCCAGCACCTTGTCACAGGACCACACCCCACACCCCTTCCACCTCCCCCCCCGCCATTTACACTCAGACACCGGGCAGCCTGTTCCCCTATCGGAGGGAGGGAGGGGGGATTAACCCTCTCACCCACCTCTCCCCCCATTTACACTCAGACACTGTGCAGCCTGTTCCCCTATCGGAGGGAGGGGGGATTAACCCTCTCACCCACCTCTCCCCCCATTTACACTCAGACACCGGGCAGCCTGTTCCCCTATCGGAGGGAGGGAGGGGGGGATTAACCCTCTCACCCACCTCTCCCCCCATTTACACTCAGACACCGGGCAGCCTGTTCCCCTATCGGAGGGAGGGAGGATTAACCCTCTCACCCACCTCTCCCCCCATTTACACGCAGACACCGGGCAGCCTGTTCCCCTATCGGAGGGAGGGGGGGATTAACCCTCTCACCCACCTCTCCCCCCATTTACACTCAGACACCGGGCAGCCTGTTCCCCTATCGGAGGGAGGGGGGATTAACCCTCTCACCCACCTCTCCCCCCATTTACACTCAGACACCGGGCAGCCTGTTCCCCTATCGGAGGGAGGGAGGGGGGGATTAACCCTCTCACCCACCTCTCCCCCCATTTACACTCAGACACCGGGCAGCCTGTTCCCCTATCGGAGGGAGGGAGGATTAACCCTCTCACCCACCTCTCCCCCCATTTACACGCAGACACCGGGCAGCCTGTTCCCCTATCGGAGGGAGGGGGGGATTAACCCTCTCACCCACCTCTCCCCCCATTTACACTCAGACACCGGGCAGCCTGTTCCCCTATCGGAGAGAGGGAGGGGGGATTAACCCTCTCACCCACCTCTCCCCTCATTTACACTCAGACACCGGGCAGCCTGTTCCCCTATCGGAGAGAGGGAGGGGGGATTAACCCTCTCACCCACCTCTCCCCCCATTTACACTCAGACACCGGGCAGCCTGTTCCCCTATCGGAAGGAGGGGGGGATTAACCCTCTCACCCACCTCTCCCCCCATTTACACTCAGACACCGGGCAGCCTGTTCCCCTATCGGAGGGAGGGGGGATTAACCCTCTCACCCACCTCTCCCCTCATTTACACTCAGACACCGGGCAGCCTGTTCCCCTATCGGAGGGAGGGAGGGAGATTAACCCTCTCACCCACCTCTCCCCCCATTTACACTCAGACACCGGGCAGCCTGTTCCCCTATCGGAGGGAGGGGAGGGGGGATTAACCCTCTCACCCATCCCTCCCCCCATTTACACTCAGACACCGGGCAGCCTGTTCCCCTATCGGAGGGAGGGGGGGATTAACCCTCTCAGCCACCTCTCCCCCCATTTACACTCAGACACCGGGCAGCCTGTTCCCCTATCGGAGGGAGGGAGGATTAACCCTGTCACCCACCTCTCCCCCCATTTACACTCAGACACCGGGCAGCCTGTTCCCCTATCGGAGGGAGGGGGGATTAACCCTCTCACCCACCTCTCCCCCCATTTACACTCAGACACCGGGCAGCCTGTTCCTCTATCGGAGGGAGGGGGAGGATTAACCCTCTCACCCACCTCTCCCCCCCATTTACACTCAGACACCGGACAGCCTGTTCCCCTATCGGAGGGAGGGGGATTAACCCTCTCACCCACCTCTCCCCCCATTTACACTCAGACACCGGGCATCCTGTTCCCCTATCGGAAGGAGGGGGGGATTAACCCTCTCACCCACCTCTCCCCCCATTTACACTCAGACACCGGGCAGCCTGTTCCCCTATCGGAGGGAGGGGGGTGGATTAACCCTCTCACCCACCTCTCCCCCCATTTACACTCAGACACCGGGCAGCCTGTTCCCCTATCGGAGGGAGGGAGGATTAACCCTCTCACCCACCTCTCCCCCCATTTACACTCAGACACTGGGCAGCCTGTTCCCCTATCGGAGGGAGGGAGGGGGGGATTAACCCTCTCACCCACCTCTCCCCCCCATTTACACTCAGACACCGGACAGCCTGTTCCCCTATCGGAGGGAGGGGGATTAACCCTCTCACCCACCTCTCCCCCCATTTACACTCAGACACCGGGCATCCTGTTCCCCTATCGGAGGGAGGGGGGGATTAACCCTCTCACCCACCTCTCCCCCCATTTACACTCAGACACCGGGCAGCCTGTTCCCCTATCGGAGGGAGGGGGGTGGATTAACCCTCTCACCCACCTCTCCCCCCATTTACACTCAGACACCGGGCAGCCTGTTCCCCTATCGGAGGGAGGGAGGATTAACCCTCTCACCCACCTCTCCCCCCATTTACACTCAGACACCGGGCAGCCTGTTCCCCTATCGGAGGGAGGGAGGGGGGGATTAACCCTCTCACCCACCTCTCCCCCCATTTACACTCAGACACCAGGCAGCCTGTTCCCCTATCGGAGGGAGGGGGGGGGATTAACCCTCTCACCCACCTCTCCCCCCCATTTACACTCAGACACCGGGCAGCCTGTTCCCCTATCGGAGGGAGGGGGGATTCACCCTCTCACCCACCTCTCCCCCCATTTACACTCAGACACCGGGCAGCCTGTTCCCCTATCGGAGGGAGGGAGGGGGGGATTAACCCTCTCACCCACCTCTCCCCCCATTTACACTCAGACACCGGGCAGCCTGTTCCCCTATCGGAGGGAGGGAGGATTAACCCTCTCACCCACCTCTCCCCCCATTTACACTCAGACACCGGGCAGCCTGTTCCCCTATCGGAGGGAGGGGGGATTAACCCTCTCACCCACATCTCCCCCCATTTACACTCAGACACCGGGCAGCCTGTTCCCCTATCGGAGGGAGGGAGGGGGGATTAACCCTCTCACCCACCTCTCCCCCCATTTACACTCAGACACCGGGCAGCCTGTTCCCCTATCGGAGGGAGGGAGGGGGGATTAACCCTCTCACCCACCTCTCCCCCCATTTACACTCAGACACCGGGCAGCCTGTTCCCCTATCGGAGGGAGGGAGGGATTAACCCTCTCACCCACCTCTCCCCCCATTTACACTCAGACACCGGGCAGCCTGTTCCCCTATCGGAGGTGGGGGGAAGGAATGGGAGGATCCTGGAGAGGCTGCGGTTGGGGAGGGGGATTGACCACAATGGTGCCAGCGGTGAGGGAGTGGGGGGCTGTGGTTTATCCACAGGGTTAGGTTGGAGAAGCTGTGGGAGGGTGGGTGCTGTTCTCCTTGGAGCAGAGGAGATTGAAGGAGGAAGTGGGGGGAAGGATCTGATAGAGCTGGAGGAGACCAGGACAGGCTGGGAAAAGGCAGACGGAGTAAACCTCTCCCCACTCGCTGGTGGCTCAGGGAGTTGTCGGGGGTGGTGGTGGGGGGGCGGCCGGACACAGATTTAAGATTATGTAGCAGGGGTGGGATTAGGGTATAGGGTGAGGGGTTTGGGTTAGAGATCAGTGTTCAGGTTAGGGGTCAGAGTTAGGGGTCAGAGTTACAGTTCGGGGTTAGAGACAAGGTTAGGGTTAGGGGTTCGTTTGGTTTAGGGTTAGAGGTTTGGGTTAGTGGTCAGAGTTAGGGGCCAGAGTATGGGTTAGTGTTGGGGTTAAGGGTTAGGTTGGGTTAGGGTTAGGGTTAGGGGTTAGTTTGGGTTAGTGTTGGGGTTAGGGGTTAGTTTGGGTTAGGGTTAGGGTTAGGGGTTAGTTTGGGTTAGGGTTAGGGTTAAGGGTTAGTTTGGGTTAGGGTTAGAGATTAGTTTGGGTTAGGGTTAGGGTTAGGGGTTAGTTTGGGTTAGTGTTAGTGGTTAGTTTGGGTTAGGGTTAGGGTTAGGGTTAGTGATTAGTTTGGGTTAGGATTAGGGTTAAGGGTTAGTTTGGGTTAGGGTTAGGGGTTAGTTTGGATTAGGGTCAGGGTTAGGGGTTAGTCTGGGTTATGGTTAGGGGTTAGTTTGGGTTAGGGTCAGGGTTAGGGTTAGTTTGGGTCAGGGTTAGGGGTTAGTTTGGGTTAGGGTTAGAGATTAGTTTGGGTTAGGGGTCAGGATTGGGGTTAGGGTTAGGGTCAGGGTCACAGTTGTCGGGAGTGATCACAGTTAGGGTTCCAGGCTAGGGTTAGGGTTAGGGTTAGGGTTCGGGGTCAGATTTAGGGGTTCATTTTAGGGTTAGGGTTTAGGTTTAGGGTTAGGGTTACGGCTTTAGGTTTAGGGATTAGGGTTTGGAGTTCGGGCTGGGGGGTTAGGGTTGGTGGTTAGAGTGAGAGGTCAGGGTGAGTGGTCAGGGTGACGGGTCAGAGTTAGGGGTCAGGTTTCGAACTAAGGCTTGGGAGTTAGCGTTAGGGTCACAGTTTGGGTGAATGGTCAGCGTTAGAGGGTCCGGGTTAGGAATTAGGGTTAGGGTTAGTGGTTCGGGTTAAGTTTAGGGTTAGGGTTAGTGTTTGGAGTTAGAGTTAGGGTCACGGTTTGGATGAGTGGTCAGGGTTAGAGGGTCAGAGTTAACGGTTAGGGTTAAGGTCAGGGGTTTAGGGTTAGGGTTAGAGTTTGGGTTAGGGTGTGTGGTCAGGGTTAGGGGTCAGGGTTAGCTGTTAGGGTTTTGGTATAGGGTTAGTTTGCAACCCCTGGTGACTGCCCTGTTGGGGTGATGATACCCACCAACTGAGCTGAAGCCCCCAAGAGGAGTTATTGTGACTGTAGTCATTATAGTTTTGATAAACGTAGGACTGTAGCTTTAAGAATAATCCTATGTTGTAAAATCACCTGATCTGTGTAAACCAATCAGTTAGCAGCGTGGGGAACCTCTGAGGGAGAGTTCTCCCTTAGTTGTAGAGCTTGATGCACACATGTAGCTGCTGTTGCTGGCTTGTAAATAAAGTTCAATATTTCCACCAAGTAAAGTTGCCTGGAAAATCAACTCTGTGACAAACTGGCGATGAGGATAAATCAGACCCGGGTATTGTCCCTCACCCAGCGATTGTGCGTGTCTAAGATAATTAAAACGAAAGGAAGGTATACTCGTCACAGATGCCACGGTTTGGCAGAATCGACCCCTTTGAGGACTGGCCTCGATATATAGTTCTATTTTCAAGCCAACGAAATCACGGGGGAGGAAAAGAGGAGAGCCATTCTCCTGAGTATTTGTGGGAGCAAGACCTGCAGTTTAATTCAAAGCTTGACAGCCCCCAGTGTCCCACATTCGGAGGCCTTCAGCGAATTGGTAGACCTTGTTAAGCGACATTTCTAACCCAAGCCCTCAGTCATAATAGAAACATAGAAACTGGGAGCAGGAGTAGGCCATTCAGCCCTTCGATCCTGCTCTGCCATTCATTATGATTGTGGCTGATCATTCAACTCAATACCCTGCTCCCGTTTTCTCTCCATATCCTTCGGATCCCTTTCACCCCCCAAGGTCTGTATCTAACTCCTTCTTGAAAACATACAATGTTTTGGCCTCAACTACTTTCTGTGCTAACGAATTCCTAGGCTCACCACACTCTGGGTGAAGACATTTCTCCTCATCTCAGTCCTAAATGGTCTACCCCCTATCCTCAGACTGTGACCCTCCTGGTTCTGGATTCCCCCACCATCGGGAACATCCTTCCTGCATCGACCCTGTCTAGTCCTGGTAGAATTTTATAGGTTTCTATGAGATCTCCCCCCCTCATTCTTCTGAACTCCAGAGAATATAATCCTCACCAACTCAATCTCTCCTCATATGTCAGTCCCGCCATCCCAGGGATCAGTCTGGTAAACCTTCGCTGCTCTCCCTCTATAGCAAGTACATCCTTCCTCAGATAAGGAATCAGTCTGGTAAACCTTCGCTACACTCCATCTATAGCAAGCACATCCTTCCTCAGATAAGGAATCAGTCTGGTAAACCTTCACTGCTCTCCCTCTATAGCAAGTACATCCTTCCTCAGATAAGGAATCAGTCTGGTAAACCTTCGCTGCTCTCCCTCTATAGCAAGTACATCCTTCCTCAGATAAGGAATCAGTCTGGTAAACCTTCGCTACACTCCCTCTATAGCAAGTACATCCTTCCTCAGATAAGGAATCAGTCTGGTAAACCTTCGCTGCTCTCCCTCTATAGCAAGCACATCCTTCCTCAGATAAGGAATCAGTCTGGTAAACCTTCACTGCTCTCCCTCTATAGCAAGTACATCCTTCCTCAGATAAGGAATCAGTCTGGTAAACCTTCGCTACACTCCCGCTATAGCAAGTACATCCTTCCTCAGATAAGGAATCAGTCTGGTAAACCTTCGCTACACTCCCGCTATAGCAAGTACATCCTTCCTCAGATAAGGAATCAGTCTGGTAAACCTTCGCTACACTCCCGCTATAGCAAGTACATCCTTCCTCAGATAAGGAATCAGTCTGGTAAACCTTCGCTACACTCCCTCTATAGCAAGTACATCCTTCCTCAGATAAGGAATCAGTCTGGTAAACCTTCGCTACACTCCCTCTATAGCAAGTACATCCTTCCTCAGATAAGGAATCAGTCTGGTAAACCTTCGCTGCACTCCCTCTATAGCAAGTACATCCTTCCTCAGATAAGGAATCAGTCTGGTAAACCTTCGCTACACTCCCGCTATAGCAAGTACATCCTTCCGCAGATAAGGAATCAGTCTGGTAAACCTTCGCTACACTCCCTCTATAGCAAGAACATCCTTCCTCAGATAAGGAATCAGTCTGGTAAACCTTCACTGCTCTCCCTCTATAGCAAGTACATCCTTCCTCAGGTAAGGAATCAGTCTGGTAAACCTTCGCTACACTCCCGCTATAGCAAGTGCATCCTTCCTCAGATAAGGAATCAGTCTGGTAAACCTTCGCTACACTCCCTCTATAGCAAGTACATCCTTCCTCAGGTAAGGAATCAGTCTGGTAAACCTTCGCTACACTCCCTCTATAGCAAGTACATCCTTCCTCAGATAAGGAATCAGTCTGGTAAACCTTCGCTGCTCTCCCTCTATAGCAAGTACATCCTTCCTCAGATAAGGAATCAGTCTGGTAAACATTCCCTACACTCCCTCTATAGCAAGTACATCCTTCCTCAGATAAGGAATCCGTCTGGTTAACATTCCCTACACTCCCTCTATAGCAAGTACATCCTTCCTCAGATAAGGAATCAGTCTGGTAAACCTTCACTGCTCTCCCTCTATAGCAAGTACATCCTTCCTCAGGTAAGGAATCAGTCTGGTAAACCTTCGCTGCTCTCCCTCTGTAGCAAGTAAATCCTTCCTCAGATAAGGAATCAGTCTGGTAAACCTTCGCTACACTCCCTATATAGCAAGTACATCCTTCCTCAGATAAGGAATCAGTCTGGTAAACCTTCGCTGCTCTCCCTCTATAGCAAGTACATCCTTCCTCAGATAAGGAATCAGTCTGGTAAACCTTCGCTGCTCTCCCTCTATAGCAAGTACATCCTTCCTCAGATAAGGAATCAGTCTGGTAAACCTTCGCTGCTCTCACTCTGTAGCAAGTAAATCCTTCCTCAGATAAGGAATCAGTCTGGTAAACCTTCGCTACACTCCCTCTATAGCAAGTACATCCTTCCTCAGATAAGGAATCAGTCTGGTAAACCTTCACTGCTCTCCCTCTATAGCAAGTACATCCTTCCTCAGATAAGGAATCAGTCTGGTAAACCTTCACTGCTCTCCCTCTATAGCAAGTACATCCTTCCTCAGATAAGGAATCAGTCTGGTAAACCTTCACTGCTCTCCCTCTATAGCAAGAACATCCTTCCTCAGATAAGGAATCAGTCTGGTAAACCTTCACTACACTCCCTCTATAGCAAGTACATCCTTCCTCAGATAAGGAATCAGTCTGGTAAACCTTCGCTACACTCCCTCTATAGCAAGTACATCCTTCCTCAGATAAGGAATCAGTCTGGTAAACCTTCGCTACACTCGCTCTATAGCAAGTACATCCTTCCTCAGATAAGGAATCAGTCTGGTAAACCTTCGCTGCTCTCCCTCTATAGCAAGTACATCCTTCCTCAGATAAGGAATCAGTCTGGTAAACCTTCGCTGCTCTCCCCCTATAGCAAGTACATCCTTCCTCAGATAAGGAATCAGTCTGGTAAACCTTCGCTACACTCCCTCTATAGCAAGTACATCCTTCCTCAGATAAGGAATCAGTCTGGTAAACCTTCGCTACACTCCCTCTATAGCAAGTACATCCTTCCTCAGATAAGGAATCAGTCTGGTAAACCTTCGCTACACTCCCGCTATAGCAAGTACATCCTTCCTCAGATAAGGAATCAGTCTGGTAAACCTTCGCTACACTCCCTCTATAGCAAGTACATCCTTCCTCAGATAAGGAATCAGTCTGGTAAACCTTCGCTGCTCTCCCTCTGTAGCAAGTACATCCTTCCTCAGATAAGGAATCAGTCTGGTAAACCTTCGCTACACTCCCTCTATAGCAAGTACATCCTTCCTCAGATAAGGAATCAGTCTGGTAAACCTTCGCTGCTCTCCCTCTGTAGCAAGTACATCCTTCCTCAGATAAGGAATCAGTCTGGTAAACCTTCGCTACACTCCCGCTATAGCAAGTACATCCTTCCTCAGATAAGGAATCAGTCTGGTAAACCTTCGCTACACTCCCGCTATAGCAAGTACATCCTTCCTCAGATAAGGAATCAGTCTGGTAAACCTTCGCTACACTCCCTCTATAGCAAGTACATCCTTCCTCAGATAAGGAATCAGTCTGGTAAACCTTCGCTGCTCTCCCTCTGTAGCAAGTACATCCTTCCTCAGATAAGGAATCAGTCTGGTAAACCTTCGCTACACTCCCTCTATAGCAAGTACATCCTTCCTTAGATAAGGAATCAGTCTGGTAAACCTTCACTGCTCTCCCTCTATAGCAAGTACATCCTTCCTCAGATAAGGAATCAGTCTGGTAAACATTCCCTACACTCCCTCTATAGCAAGTACATCCTTCCTCAGATAAGGAATCAGTCTGGTAAACCTTCGCTGCTCTCCCTCTATAGCAAGTACATCCTTCCTCAGATAAGGAATCAGTCTGGTAAACCTTCGCTACACTCACTCTATAGCAAGTACATCCTTCCTCAGATAAGGAATCAGTCTGGTAAACCTTCGCTGTACTCCCTCTATAGCAAGTACATCCTTCCTCAGATAAGGAATCAGTCTGGTAAACCTTCGCTACACTCCCTCTATAGCAAGAACATCCTTCCTCAGATAAGGAATCAGTCTGGTAAACCTTGGCTACACTCCCTCTATAGCAAGTACATCCTTCCTCAGATAAGGAATCAGTCTGGTAAACATTCGCTGCTCTCCCTCTATAGCAAGTACATCCTTCCTCAGATAAGGAATCAGTCTGGTAAACCTTCGCTGCTCTCCCTCTATAGCAAGTACATCCTTCCTCAGATAAGGAATCAGTCTGGTAAACCTTCACTGCTCTCCCTCTATAGCAAGTACATCCTTCCTCAGATAAGGAATCAGTCTGGTAAACCTTCGCTGCTCTCCCTCTATAACAAGTACATCCTTCCTCAGATAAGGAATCAGTCTGGTAAACCTTCCCTACACTCCCTCTGTAGCAAGTACATCCTTCCTCAGATAACGAATCAGTCTGGTAAACCTTCGCTGCTCTCCCTCTGTAGCAAGTACATCCTTCCTCAGATCAGGAATCAGTCTGGTAAACCTTCGCTGCTCTCCCTCTATAGCAAGAACATCCTTCCTCAGATAAGGAATCAGTCTGGTAAACCTTCACTGCTCTCCCTCTATAGCAAGAACATCCTTCCTCAGATAAGGAGAGCAAAACTGTACACAATATTCCAGGTGTGGTCTCACCAAGGCCCTGTACAATTGCAGCAAGACGTCCCAGTTCCTGTACTCGAATCCTATCACTATGAAGGCCAACACACCATTTGCCTTCTTTACCGCCTGCTGCACCTGCATGCTTACCTTCAGCGACTGGTGTACAAGGACACCCAGGTCTCGTTGCACATTCCCGTCTCTCAATTCATAGCCCTTCAGATCATAATCTGCCTTCCTGTTTTTGCTTTGAGGACTCAGCAGCCTGAAGAAATGGGAGACCATCTTAAACAAAGACGTGGATAAAACTGCAGGGGAAACTCCAGGAGACTCTGCCGAGTGACAGGATTTAAGATGAAGCGAGTGGGATTCACGCGAGGGAGGAAAAACCTGTCGAGGGACCTCCACACCCAGCGGAGGGAATCCCTGGGGTCAAAGTTTGCGCCTCTTGGAAAATGATGAAGAGGAACAGGAAGGATTTGACGGAAGGACCGGGCGGGCGGCGGGGGAGACGCAGCGATGTTTCTAGTTTCCAGGAGGGAGCCAACGAGATACGAAGAGGAGGCAGGAGGGCTGAAGAAGTAGCCGAGCGAAGCTAAAGAGGACTTGAACGCAAGGGACGCAGGGCTTTCCAAGGCCGCGAGTCAACAGCGAAGTCACGGGCAGCTCAACGGCTGAACTCACGCAGCCTGGTGCAGAAGGTAAAGTCGCACGGGATCAGAGGTGAGCTGGCAGGATGGGTGCAGAATTGGCTCGGACACGGAAGACAGAGGGTAGCAGGGGAAGGGTGCTTTCCTGGAATGGAGAGCTGTGACTAGTGGAGTTCCGCAGGGATCGGTGCTGGGACCTTTGCTGTTTGTGGTATACGTAAATGATTCGGAGGAAAATGTAACTGCGTTAATTAGTAAGTTTGCAGGCGTCGCTAAGGTTGGAGGAGTTGCAGATAGTGAGGAGGATTGTCAAAGGGTACAAACGGGATATAGATCGGTTGGAGACTTGGGCGGAGAAATGGCAGATGCAGTTTAATCCGGACAAATGCGAGGTAATGCATTTTGGAAGGTCTAATACAGGCAGGAATTATACTAGTAAATGGCAGAACCCTTAAGTGCATCGACGGGCAGAGGGATCCGGGTGTACAGGTCCACAGGAAAGTGACAACGCAAGGTGGTTAAGGTAGTCAGGAAGGCATATGGCATGCTTGCCTTCATTGGCAGGGGTATTGAGTATAAAAGCGGGGAAGTCGTGCTGCAGCTGTACAGAGCCTTGGTTTAGGCCACACTTGGAATATTGCGTGCAATTCTGGTCGCCACATTACCAGAAGGATATGGAGGCATTGGAGAGGGTGCAGAGGAGGTTTACCAGGATGCTGCCTGGTCTGGAGGTTATTGGCTAGGAGGAGAGGTTGGAGAAACTTGCATTGTTCTCACTAGAGCGACGGAGACTTGATAGAAGTTTACTACATTATGAGTGGCGTGGACAGAGTAGATAGTCAGAAGCTTTTCCCCAGAGTGGAAGAGTCAGTGACTAGGGGGACGTAGATTTAAGGTGAGAGGAGAAAACTATAGAGCAGATGTGCGGGGCAAGTTTTTTACGCAGAGGGTAGTGAGTGTCTGGAATTCGCTGCCAGAGGAGGTGGTGGAAGCAGATACGATAGTGGTGTTTAAGAGGCAGCTTGACAGATGCATGAACAGGATGGGAATAGAGGGATACGGACCCCAGAAGGGCAAGATGTTTTAGTTGACGGGCAATATGATCGGCGCAGGCTTGGAGGGCCGAAGGGCCTGTTCCTGTTGCTGTACTTTTCTCTGTTCTTTGTTCTCTCTGAGCTCAGGCAAGTCTGGGGTTTCACCGGAGAGAGGTGAGGCCAAAAGGAAGAGACATGTACAGGAGAGTACGCAGGGTTACTGATGAGGCGCCGACTTCCGGCAAGACTGAGCCCGGTACTTCCCGATTTGGAGGGGAAGGTGGAGAAAAGTCAAGGGAGCCAAAAAGAGAGACGGTTGCGGTACCGCGTGGGAGCGGAGGGCTGGATCGCCCGGGGAGCACCCAGCGAGACGCGCCGAACGAAATGACGTTCCCCGCCTGGGACCACCTCTCGAGTTCCCGTTGAAGTCGCTCGGCCAAGGACGGATGTACCCCCAGGCCTCTCCGTGGGAGCGGGCGAGACCAAACTGCCTTGCGCCTGGCCGAGGTACCTGTAGTTCATGGTGGGGGGGGGGGGGGGGGGGGAAGCTTCCAGGGAATGTGCTTCCTGTCAAAGAATGGGAAGTCGCAGAGCAGGAATTCCACCCCCCCCCCCCCCCCCCCCCCACCCCCCGACCTGAACTGGCAATTTCATGACCTGCGTCAACATTGTCGGGTCACGAGGTAAACGACCGTGCAACTACAACGTGCGCAGGGACATTAAAGGGGGGAGGAATGTAGCAATTCTGGTCCGGGGAAACGTGGGACTGTCGCTTTAAGGATCATCTCCAGCCTCGTAAGATCACATGGTCTGTGTAGGCCAATCAGTGGGCAGCGCGGGGAACCTTGAGGGAGGGGCGCTCCTCAGTTACGGGGCTTGATGCACGCGTGTAGCTGCTGTTGCCGTCTGGTAAATAAAGTCAAATGTTTCCAACAAGTTTGCCTGGGGAATCAACTCTATTAACAAGGGACCTCCTGCCACACAGTAGTGGCCATTTTGGTGGGGGGCAAAGGAGCCTAACAAATGAGGCCGAGGCAGGGTGGGTGGCCATTTTGATGAGGGGCAAACTTCTGTGGCATTAGTGCGGCTGCGCGAAGGCCATCTTGGACGGGGGCGGGGAGGGGGGGGGGGGAGAAAGCAGAGTGGGCTCCCAATGCGCCTGCGCGGCGCCCATCTTGGTCAGGGGACGGGAGTGGACTCCCAATGCGGCTGCGCGGCGGCCATCTTGGTCGGGGGTGGAAACAGAGTGGACTCCCAATGCGGGCTGCGCGTCGGCCATCTTGGTCGGGGGTGTGTGGAAAAAGCGTGGGCTCCCAATGCGGCTGCGCGTCGGCCATTTTAGTTGGTAGCCACCCCAGCCAAGCCAAGGCAAGCGGACATCTTGGTCGGGGGCAACGCGCGCACCGGCAGCGCCACTACGACAGCGCAAGCAGCCATCTTTGTGAGGGGCGACGTCAACGGGACAACTCGCCCCGCAAAGCCGGCTCCGCCATTTTGTCCTGGGCCCGAACCGGGAGAAGGGACGTTTTGACATGAGTTCAATGAGACAAAAAAATGCTTTCAAAGCGCAGGCCATTGTGATTTGGGTTTTTCTTTCCTCTTTAACCACCTCGTACCTACTAATAGCAGATTCAAACGCTTGTGGTTATTGCTCCTCTTAAAATTGATGCCATACCTGAAGAGGAAAGATGATTATTTTTTGTCAAACAAATTCGGCGAAATGACGGCAAATCATCACCTCACTGACCCTGGGAGGACGCCCCGCGTCAGTGGGCGGGGCTGGAGGACTGAGCGGGCGGGGCTGGAGGACTGAGCGGGCGGGGCTGGAGGACTCAGCGGGCGGGGCTGGAGGACTGAGCGGGCGGGGCTGGAGGACTGAGTGGGTTAGGGCTGGAGGACTGAGTGGGCGGGGCTGGAGGACTGAGCGGGCGGGGCTGGAGGACTGAGCGGGTTCGGGCTGGAGGACTGAGGGGGCGGGGCTGGAGGACTCAGCGGGCGGGGCTGGAGGACTGAGCGGGCGGGGCTGGAGGACTGAGCGGGCGGGGCTGGAGGACTCAGTGGGCGGGGCTTGGGAGATTCTGGTCGGGGCTGGAGGGGTTCAGTGGGCGGGGCTGGAGGAGTCAGTAGGTGGGGCTGGAGGGCTCAGTGGGCGGGGCTGGAGGAGTCAGTATTTGGGGCTGGAGGGCTCAGTGGGCGGGGCTGGAGGAGTCAGTGGGCGGGGCTGGAGGAGTCAGTGGGCGGGGCTGGAGGAGTCAGTGGGCGGGGCTGGAGGAGTCAGTAGGTGGGGCTGGAGGACTCAGTGGGAGGGACTGGAGGAGTCAGTGGGCGGGGCTGGAGGAGTCAGTGGGCGGGGCTGGAGGACTCAGTGGGCGGGGCTGGAGGAGTCAGTAGGTGGGGCTGGAGGACTCAGTGGGCGGGGGCTGGAGGAGTCAGTAGGTGGGGCTGGAGGACTCAGTGGGCGGGGCTGGAGGAGTCAGTAGGTGGGGCTGGAGGACTCTGGGCGGGGCTGGAGGAGTCAGTAGGTGGGGCTGGAGGACTTAGTGGGCGGGGCTGGAGGAGTCAGTAGGTGGGGCTGGAGGACTCAGTGGGCGAGGCTGGAGGACTCAGTGGGAGGGGCTGGAGGACTCAGTGGGCGGGGCTGGAGGAGTCAGTGGGCAGGGCTGGAGTAGTCAGTGGGCGGTGCTGGAGGACTCAGTGGGCGGGACTGGAGGAGTCAGTGGGCGGGACTGGAAGACTCAGTGGGCGAGGCTGGAGGACTCAGTGGGAGGGGCTGGAGGACTCAGTGGGCGGGACTGGAGGAGTCAGTGGGCGGGACTGGAAGACTCAGTGGGCGAGGCTGGAGGACTCAGTGGGCGAGGCTGGAGGACTCAGTGGGAGGGGCTGGAGGACTCAGTGGGCGGGACTGGAGGGCTCAGTGGGCGGGGCTGGAGGGCTCAGTGGGCGAGGCTGGAGGGCTCAGTGAACACATGAACAAGGGGCGGGGGCAGGAGGAGGCCATTCAGCCCCTCGAGCCTGTCCGGCCAGTCAATAAGCTGATGGCTGATCTGATAGTGACTGGAAACCAGCATCGCCCCTCCTCCCATAACCTATCACCCCCCATCCCACCCCCCCACCCCACACCCCACCCACACCCCCACACCCCACCCCCGCACCCCCACACCCCCCACACCCCTCCCCCCACCCCCACACCCCACCCCACACCCCCCAGACCCCTCCCCCACCCCGCACCCCTCCCCCATAACCTATCACCCACCATCCCACCCCCACAACCCCCCACACCCCCCACACCCCACCCCGCACCCCTCCCCCCATATCCTATCACCCCCCATCCCAGACCCCCTCACCCCCAGACCCCCCCACCCCACCCACCCCCATCACCCCACACCCCCCCACCCCCACACCCCACCCCGCACCCCAACCCACCCCCCCACACCCCCCTCACCCCCCACCCCCCCACCCTCCCGCCCCCCAAACCACCCCCCACCCCACACCCCCACACCCCTCCCCAACGCCCCCCACACCCCTCCCCCAACCCACCCCCCCACACCCCCCACCCCCCACACCCCCCATCCCCAACGCCCCCCACACCCCCCACACCCCCCCACACCCCCCACCCCCCCCGCCCCCCCAAACCACCCCGCACCCCCCCACCCCCCACACCCCTCCCCCATAACCTATCACCCACCCCCCCATCCCACCCCCATAACCCCGCACCCCCCAGACCCCCCACACCCCCCACACCCACCCCAACCCACACCCCACAGCCCCACACCCACCCCAACCCACCCCCCACACCCACCCCAACCCACCCCCCACACCCACCCCAACCCACCCCCCACACCCACCCCAACCCACCCCCCACACCCACCCCAACCCACCCCCCACACCCCCCACACCCACCCCAACCCACCCCCACACCCACCCCCCACACCCCCACACCCACCCCAACCCACCCCCCACACCCACCCCAACCCACCCCCCACACCCCCCACACCCACCCCAACCCACCCCCCACACCCACCCCAACCCACCCCCCACACCCCCACACCCCCACCCCCAACCCACCCCCACACCCACCCCCCACACCCACCCCCCACACCCCCCACACCCACCCCAACCCACCCCCCACACCCACCCCAACCCACCCCCCACACCCCCCACACCCACCCCCCACACCCACCCCAACCCACCCCCCACACCCACCCCCCACACCCCCCACACCCACCCCCCACACCCACCCCCCACACCCACCCCAACCCACCCCCCCACACCCACCCCAACCCACCCCCCACACCCCCACACCCACCCCAACCCACCCCCCACACCCACCCCCCACACCCACCCCCCCACACCCCCCACACCCACCCCCCACACCCACCCCAACCCACCCCCCCCACACCCACCCCAACCCACCCCCCACACCCCCCCACACCCACCCCAACCCACCCCCCACACCCACCCCCCACACCCACCCCCCACACCCACCCCAACCCACCCCCCACACCCCCCACACCCACCCCAACCCACCCCTCACACCCCCCACACCCACCCCAACCCACCCCCCCACACCCACCCCCCACACCCCCACACCCACCCCCCACCACCCACCCCAACCCAACCCCTCACACCCCCCACACCCACCCCTCACACCCCCCACACCCACCCCAACCCACCCCTCACACCCCCCCACACCCACCCCAACCCACCCCCCACACCCACCCCCCACACCCCCCACACCCCCCACACCCACCCCCCACACCCACCCAACCCACCCCTCACACCCCCCACACCCACCCCTCACACCCCCCACACCCACCCCAACCCACCCCCCACACCCACCCCCCAGACCCCCCACACCCACCCCCCACACCCCCCACACCCACCCCAACCCACCCCCCCAGACCCCCCACACCCACCCCAACCCACCCCCCAGACCCCCCACACCCACCCCCCACACCCCCCCACCCACCCCAACCCACCCCCCAGACCCCCCACACCCACCCCCCACACCCCCCACACCCACCCCCCACACCCCCCACACCCCCACCCCAACCCACCCCCCAGACCCCCCACACCCACCCCCCAGACCCCCACACCCACCCCCCACACCCCCCACACCCACCCCAACCCACCCCCCCAGACCCCCCACACCCACCCCCCACACCCCCCACACCCACCCCCCACACCCCCACACCCCCCACACCCCACCCCAACCCACCCCCCAGACCCCCCACACCCACCCCAACCCACCCCCCAGACCCCCCACACCCACCCCAACCCACCCCCCAGACCCCCCACACCCACCCCAACCCACCCCCCAGACCCCCCACACCCACCCCAACCCCACATCCCACAACCCACCCCAACCCACCCCCCACACCCCTCCCACCATAACCTATCACCCCCCATCCCACCCCCACACCCCCCACACCCCCCAGACCCCTCCCCCACCCCGCACCCCATCACCCCTCCCCCCCATAAACCTATCACCCCCCACCCCCACCCATCACCCCCACGCCCCCCACACCCACCCCACCCCACCCCCCGCACCCCAACCCACCCCCCCCACCCCCCCACCCCCACACCCCCTCCCCCATAACCTATCACCCCCCATCCCAGACCCCCCCACCCCACCCCCCACACCCCCCCACCCCGCACCCTACCCACCCCACCCACCCCCATCGCCCCCCTCCCCCTGATAACCTATCACCCCCCCAACCCACAGCCCCCACCCCCACACACCCCAACCCACCCCATCCCTCCCCCCCGACAACCTATCACCCCGCATCCCACACCCCCCAAAGACCCCTCACCCCATCCCGCCCCCCAGCCCCACCCCCACCATCCCACACCCCCCCAGTGAAAATGTATCCCAGACTGTTGAGTGAGACAAGGGAGGAGATAGCAGGGGCGCTGGCAATAATTTTCAATACCTCTCTGGCCACAGGAGAGGTGCCAGAGGACTGGAGGACAGCCAATGTGGTACCGTTATTCAAGAAGGGAGGAAGGGGTAAGCCAGGGAACTACAGGCCAGTCAGTCTAACCTCAGTGCTGGGGAAACTATTGGAAGCAATTCTGAGGGGTAGAGTTAATCTACACTTGGAGAGGCAGGGATTAATCGAGGAGAGTCAGCATGGTTTTGTTAAGGAGAGGTCATGTCTGACCAATCTGATTGAATTTTTCGAAGAGGTGACCAGGTGTTAGATGAGGGCAATGCATTTGACGTAGTTTACTTGGACTTCAGCAAGGCTTTTGATAAGGTCCCACATGGGAGACTGATAACGAAGGTAAGAGCCCACGGGATCCAAGGCAATTTGGCAAATTGGATCCAGAATTGGCTGAGTGGCAGGAAGCAGAGGGTGATGGTCGAGGGTTGTTTTTGTGACTGGATGTCTGTGTCCAGTGGGGTCCCACAGGGATCGGTGTTGGGGTCCCTTGCTGTTTGTGGTATATATAAACGATTTAGACTTGAATGTAGGAGAGTCGATCAGTAAGTTCGGTGATGACATGAAAATTGGTGGGTGGTAAATAGCGAGGAGGATAGCCTTAGATTACAGGAGGATATAGACGGGCTGGTCAGATGGGCTGATCAGTGGCAAATGGAATTTAATCCGGATAAGTGTGAGGTGATGCACTTGGACAGGACAAACAAGGCACAGGAATACACGATGAATGGTAGGACCCTGGAAAGTACCGAGGATCAGAGGGACCTTGGTGTGCATGTCCACCGGTCCCTTAAGGTAGCGGGACAGGTATATAAGGTGGTTATGAAGGCATATGGGATACTTGCCTTTAGTAGCCGAGGTGTAGAATATAAGAGCAGGGAGGTTATGCTGGAACTGTATAAAACACTGGTTAGGCCACAGCTAGAGTATTGTGTGCAGTTCTGGAATCCACATTATAGGAAGGATGTGATTGTACTAGAGAGAGAGCAGAGGAGATTTACCAGGATGTTGCCTGGGCTGGAGAGTTTTAGTTATGAGGAGAGATCGGATAGACTGTGGTTATTTTCCCTGGAGCAGAATTTACCAGGATGTTGCCTGGGCTGGAGAGTTTTAGTTATGAGGAGAGATTGGATAGACTGGGGATATTTTCCCTGAGCAGAGGAGATTTACCAGGATGTTGCCTGGGCTGGAGAGTTTTAGTTATGAGGAGAGATTGGATAGACTGGGGATATTTTCCCTGGAGCAGAGGAGATTTTACCAGGATGTTGCCTGGGCTGGAGAGTGTTAGCTATGAGGAGAGATTGGATAGACTGGGGATATTTTCCCTGGAGCAGAGGAGATTTACCAGGATGTTTGCCTGGGCTGGAGAGTGTTAGTTGTGAGGAGAGATTGGATAGACTG
>JANJGN010005484.1:0-20134 GCA_026770705.1 Isurus oxyrinchus | reverse complement strand
GGGCAAAATTAGCGGGGTGTAAATTTGTGGGGGCAGAAATTTGCGGGGGTCAAAATTTGGGGGGGAATTTGTGGGGGGCAAAATTTGCGTGGCGGTAAATATGTGGGGGGGGGGCTAATTTGCACAGGGGGTAAGTTTGTGGGGGGGGGTAAATTTGCAGGGGGGGCAAAATTTGCACGGCAGTAAATTTGTGGGGGGGGGGGTAAATTTGCGGGGGCAAACTTTGCGCAGGGGGTAAGTTTGCGGGGGGCAGAAATTTACAGGGGGAAAATTTGCATGGGGGTAAATTTGTCGGGGGATAAATTTGCGGGGTGCAGTAATTTGCGAGAGGCGAAATTGGTGGGGGGGATATGTGTGGGAGGAATTGCAGGTGGGGCAAAATTTGCACAGGGGTAAATTTGTGGGGGGGGGGTAAATTTGCGGGGGGGGGCAAAATTTTCACGGCGGTAAATTTGTGGGGGGGGGGTAAATTTGCGGGGGCAAAATTTGCGCAGGGGGGTAAGTTTGCGGGGGGGAATTTGTGGGGGCAGAAATTTGCACAGGGGCAAAATTTGCAGGGGGTAAATTTGTGGGGGGCAAAATTTGTGGGGGGGCAGAAATTTGTGCAGGGGCAAAATTAGCGCGGTGTAAATTTGTGGGGGGGGGTTTGTGGGGGCAGAAATTTGCGGGGGTCAAAATTTGGGGGGCAATTTGTGGGGGGCAAAATTTGCGCAGGGGTAGGTAAGTTTGTGGGAGGGGGGGAAATTGCGGGTGCAGAAATTTGCGGAGGGGGTAAATTTGTGGGGGGGGGGATTTGTGGGGGCAGAAATTTGCGGGGGTCAAAATTTGGGGGGGAATTTGTGGGGGGCAAAATTTGTGTGGCGGTAAATATGTGGGGGGGGGGCTAATTTGCGCAGGGGGTAAGTTTGTGGGGGGGGGGTAAATTTGCAGGGGGGCAAAATTTGCACGGCAGTAAATTTGTGGGGGGGGTAAATTTGCGGGGGCAAACTTTGCACAGGGGGTAAGTTTGCGGGGGCAGAAATTTACAGGGGGAAAATTTGCATGGGGGTAAATTTGTCAGGGAGTAAATTTGCGGGGTGCAGTAATTTGCGAGAGGCGAAATTGGTGGGGGGGAATATGTGTGGGAGGAATTGCAGGTGGGGCAAAATTTGCACATGGGTAAATTTGTGGGGGGGGTAAATTTGCGGGGGGGGGGCAAAATTTTCACGGCGGTAAATTTGTGTGGGGGGCGTAAATTTGCGGGGGCAAAATTTGCGCGGGGGTAAGTTTGCGGGGGGGAATTTGTGGGGGCAGAAATTTGCACAGGGGCAAAATTTGCAGGGGGTAAATTTGTGGGGGGGGGCAGAAATTTGTGCAGGGGCAAAATTAGCAGGGTGTAAATTTGTGGGGGGGGGGATTTGTGGGGGCAGAAATTTGCGGGGGTCAAATTTTTGGGGGAATTTGTGGGGGGCAAAATTTGCGTGGCGGTAAATATGTGGGGGGGCTAATTTGCGCAGGGGGTAAGTTTGTGGGGGGGTAAATTTGTGGGGGCAGAAATTTGCACAGGGGCTAAATTTGCAGGGGGTAAATTTGTGGGGGGGGGGCAGAAATTTGTGCAGGGGCAAAATTAGCGGGGTGTAAATTTGTGGGGGCAGAAATTTGCGGGGGGTCAAAATTTGGGGGGGAATTTGTGGGGGGCAAAATTTGCGTGGCGGTAAATATGTGGGGGGGGGCTAATTTGCACAGGGGGTAAGTTTTGGGGGGGGTAAATTTGAAGGGGGGGCTAAATTTGCACGGCAGTAAATTTGTGGGGGGGGGGGGTAAATTTGCGGGGGCAAACTTTGCGCAGGGGGTAAGTTTTGCGGGGGCAGAAATTTACAGGGGGAAAATTTGCATGGGGTAAATTTGTCGGGGGATAAATTTGCGGGGTGCAGTAATTTGCGAGAGGCGAAATTGGTGGGGGGGGTATATGTGTGGGAGGAATTGCAGGTGGGGCAAAATTTGCACAGGGGTAAATTTGTGGGGGGGGGGGTAAATTTGTGGGGGGGGGGCAAAATTTTCACGGCGGTAAATTTGTGGGGGGGGGGGTAAATTTGCGGGGGCAAAATTTGCGCAGGGGGGTAAGTTTGCGGGGGGGAATTTGTGGGGGCAGAAATTTGCACAGGGGCAAAATTTGCAGGGGGTAAATTTGTGGGGGGGCAAAATTTGTGGGGGGGCAGAAATTTGTGCAGGGGCAAAATTAGCGCGGTGTAAATTTGTGGGGGGGGGGGGTTTGTGGGGGCAGAAATTTGCGGGGGTCAAATTTTTGGGGGAATTTGTGGGGGGCAAAATTTGCGTGGCGGTAAATATGTGGGGGGGCTAATTTGCGCAGGGGGTAAGTTTGTGGGGGGGTAAATTTGTGGGGGCAGAAATTTGCACAGGGGCTAAATTTGCAGGGGGTAAATTTGTGGGGGGGGGCAGAAATTTGTGCAGGGGCAAAATTAGCGGGGTGTAAATTTGTGGGGGCAGAAATTTGCGGGGGTCAAAATTTGGGGGGGAATTTGTGGGGGGCAAAATTTGCGTGGCGGTAAATATGTGGGGGGGGGGCTAATTTGCACAGGGGGTAAGTTTTGGGGGGGGGGTAAATTTGAAGGGGGGGCTAAATTTGCACGGCAGTAAATTTGTGGGGGGGGGGTAAATTTGCGGGGGCAAACTTTGCGCAGGGGGTAAGTTTGCGGGGGCAGAAATTTACAGGGGGAAAATTTGCATGGGGGTAAATTTGTCGGGGGATAAATTTGCGGGGTGCAGTAATTTGCGAGAGGCGAAATTGGTGGGGGGGATATGTGTGGGAGGAATTGCAGGTGGGGCAAAATTTGCACAGGGGTAAATTTGTGGGGGGGGGGTAAATTTGCGGGGGGGGGGCAAAATTTTCACGGCGGTAAATTTGTGGGGGGGGGGGTAAATTTGCGGGGGCAAAATTTGCGCAGGGGGTAAGTTTGCGGGGGGGAATTTGTGGGGGCAGAAATTTGCACAGGGGCAAAATTTGCAGGGGGTAAATTTGTGGGGGGCAAAATTTGTGGGGGGGCAGAAATTTGTGCAGGGGCAAAATTAGCGCGGTGTAAATTTGTGGGGGGGGGGGGTTTGTGGGGGCAGAAATTTGCGGGGGTCAACATTTGGGGGGCAATTTGTGGGGGGCAAAATTTGCGCAGGGGTAGGTAAGTTTGTGGGAGGGGGGGAAATTGCGGGTGCAGAAATTTGCGGAGGGGGTAAATTTGTGGGGGGGGGATTTGTGGGGGCAGAAATTTGCGGGGGGTCAAAATTTGGGGGGGAATTTGTGGGGGGCAAAATTTGTGTGGCGGTAAATATGTGGGGGGGGGGGCTAATTTGCGCAGGGGGTAAGTTTGTGGGGGGAGTAAATTTGCAGGGGGGCAAAATTTGCACGGCAGTAAATTTGTGGGGGGTGGTAAATTTGCGGGGGCAAACTTTGCACAGGGGGTAAGTTTGCGGGGGCAGAAATTTACAGGGGGAAAATTTGCATGGGGGTAAATTTGTCAGGGAGTAAATTTGCGGGGTGCAGTAATTTGCGAGAGGCGAAATTGGTGGGGGGGAATATGTGTGGGAGGAATTGCAGGTGGGGCAAAATTTGCACATGGGTAAATTTGTGGGGGGGGTAAATTTGCGGGGGGGGGCAAAATTTTCACGGCGGTAAATTTGTGTGGGGGGCGTAAATTTGCGGGGGCAAAATTTGCGCGGGGGGTAAGTTTGCGGGGGGGAATTTGTGGGGGCAGAAATTTGCACAGGGGCAAAATTTGCAGGGGGTAAATTTGTGGGGGGGGGGGGGCAGAAATTTGTGCAGGGGCAAAATTAGCAGGGTGTAAATTTGTGGGGGGGGGGGATTTGTGGGGGCAGAAATTTGCGGGGGTCAAATTTTTGGGGGAATTTGTGGGGGGCAAAATTTGCGTGGCGGTAAATATGTGGGGGGGCTAATTTGCGCAGGGGGTAAGTTTGTGGGGGGGTAAATTTGTGGGGGCAGAAATTTGCACAGGGGCTAAATTTGCAGGGGGTAAATTTGTGGGGGGGGGGGCAGAAATTTGTGCAGGGGCAAAATTAGCGGGGTGTAAATTTGTGGGGGCAGAAATTTGCGGGGGTCAAAATTTGGGGGGGGAATTTGTGGGGGGCAAAATTTGCGTGGCGGTAAATATGTGGGGGGGGGGCTAATTTGCACAGGGGGTAAGTTTTGGGGGGGGTAAATTTGAAGGGGGGGCTAAATTTGCACGGCAGTAAATTTGTGGGGGGGGGGTAAATTTGCGGGGGCAAACTTTGCGCAGGGGGTAAGTTTGCGGGGGCAGAAATTTACAGGGGGAAAATTTGCATGGGGGTAAATTTGTCGGGGGATAAATTTGCGGGGTGCAGTAATTTGCGAGAGGCGAAATTGGTGGGGGGGATATGTGTGGGAGGAATTGCAGGTGGGGCAAAATTTGCACAGGGGTAAATTTGTGGGGGGGGGGGGTAAATTTGCGGGGGGGGGGGGCAAAATTTTCACGGCGGTAAATTTGTGGGGGGGGGGGGTAAATTTGCGGGGGCAAAATTTGCGCAGGGGGTAAGTTTGCGGGGGGGAATTTGTGGGGGCAGAAATTTGCACAGGGGCAAAATTTGCAGGGGGTAAATTTGTGGGGGGCAAAATTTGTGGGGGGGCAGAAATTTGTGCAGGGGCAAAATTAGCGCGGTGTAAATTTGTGGGGGGGGGTTTGTGGGGGCAGAAATTTGCGGGGGTCAAAATTTGGGGGGCAATTTGTGGGGGGCAAAATTTGCGCAGGGGTAGGTAAGTTTGTGGGAGGGGGGGAAATTGCGGGTGCAGAAATTTGCGGAGGGGGTAAATTTGTGGGGGGGGGATTTGTGGGGGCAGAAATTTGCGGGGGTCAAAATTTGGGGGGGAATTTGTGGGGGGCAAAATTTGTGTGGCGGTAAATATGTGGGGGGGGGGCTAATTTGCGCAGGGGGTAAGTTTGTGGGGGGGGGGGTAAATTTGCAGGGGGGCAAAATTTGCACGGCAGTAAATTTGTGGGGGGGGTAAATTTGCGGGGGCAAACTTTGCACAGGGGGTAAGTTTGCGGGGGCAGAAATTTACAGGGGGAAAATTTGCATGGGGGTAAATTTGTCAGGGAGTAAATTTGCGGGGTGCAGTAATTTGCGAGAGGCGAAATTGGTGGGGGGGAATATGTGTGGGAGGAATTGCAGGTGGGGCAAAATTTGCACATGGGTAAATTTGTGGGGGGGGTAAATTTGCGGGGGGGGCAAAATTTTCACGGCGGTAAATTTGTGTGGGGGGCGTAAATTTGCGGGGGCAAAATTTGCGCGGGGGTAAGTTTGCGGGGGGGAATTTGTGGGGGCAGAAATTTGCACAGGGGCAAAATTTGCAGGGGGTAAATTTGTGGGGGGGGGCAGAAATTTGTGCAGGGGCAAAATTAGCAGGGTGTAAATTTGTGGGGGGGGGGATTTGTGGGGGCAGAAATTTGCGGGGGTCAAATTTTTGGGGGAATTTGTGGGGGGCAAAATTTGCGTGGCGGTAAATATGTGGGGGGGCTAATTTGCGCAGGGGGTAAGTTTGTGGGGGGGTAAATTTGTGGGGGCAGAAATTTGCACAGGGGCTAAATTTGCAGGGGGTAAATTTGTGGGGGGGGGGCAGAAATTTGTGCAGGGGCAAAATTAGCGGGGTGTAAATTTGTGGGGGCAGAAATTTGCGGGGGTCAAAATTTGGGGGGGAATTTGTGGGGGGCAAAATTTGCGTGGCGGTAAATATGTGGGGGGGGGCTAATTTGCACAGGGGGTAAGTTTTGGGGGGGGTAAATTTGAAGGGGGGGCTAAATTTGCACGGCAGTAAATTTGTGGGGGGGGGGGGTAAATTTGCGGGGGCAAACTTTGCGCAGGGGGTAAGTTTGCGGGGGCAGAAATTTACAGGGGGAAAATTTGCATGGGGGTAAATTTGTCGGGGGATAAATTTGCGGGGTGCAGTAATTTGCGAGAGGCGAAATTGGTGGGGGGGTATATGTGTGGGAGGAATTGCAGGTGGGGCAAAATTTGCACAGGGGTAAATTTGTGGGGGGGGGGTAAATTTGTGGGGGGGGGGCAAAATTTTCACGGCGGTAAATTTGTGGGGGGGGGGTAAATTTGCGGGGGCAAAATTTGCGCAGGGGGTAAGTTTGCGGGGGGGAATTTGTGGGGGCAGAAATTTGCACAGGGGCAAAATTTGCAGGGGGTAAATTTGTGGGGGGCAAAATTTGTGGGGGGGCAGAAATTTGTGCAGGGGCAAAATTAGCGCGGTGTAAATTTGTGGGGGGGGGGGGTTTGTGGGGGCAGAAATTTGCGGGGGTCAAATTTTTGGGGGAATTTGTGGGGGGCAAAATTTGCGTGGCGGTAAATATGTGGGGGGGCTAATTTGCGCAGGGGGTAAGTTTGTGGGGGGGTAAATTTGTGGGGGCAGAAATTTGCACAGGGGCTAAATTTGCAGGGGGTAAATTTGTGGGGGGGGGCAGAAATTTGTGCAGGGGCAAAATTAGCGGGGTGTAAATTTGTGGGGGCAGAAATTTGCGGGGGTCAAAATTTGGGGGGGAATTTGTGGGGGGCAAAATTTGCGTGGCGGTAAATATGTGGGGGGGGGCTAATTTGCACAGGGGGTAAGTTTTGGGGGGGGGTAAATTTGAAGGGGGGGCTAAATTTGCACGGCAGTAAATTTGTGGGGGGGGGGTAAATTTGCGGGGGCAAACTTTGCGCAGGGGGTAAGTTTGCGGGGGCAGAAATTTACAGGGGGAAAATTTGCATGGGGGTAAATTTGTCGGGGGATAAATTTGCGGGGTGCAGTAATTTGCGAGAGGCGAAATTGGTGGGGGGGATATGTGTGGGAGGAATTGCAGGTGGGGCAAAATTTGCACAGGGGTAAATTTGTGGGGGGGGGGTAAATTTGCGGGGGGGGGGCAAAATTTTCACGGCGGTAAATTTGTGGGGGGGGGGTAAATTTGCGGGGGCAAAATTTGCGCAGGGGGTAAGTTTGCGGGGGGGAATTTGTGGGGGCAGAAATTTGCACAGGGGCAAAATTTGCAGGGGGTAAATTTGTGGGGGGCAAAATTTGTGGGGGGGCAGAAATTTGTGCAGGGGCAAAATTAGCGCGGTGTAAATTTGTGGGGGGGGGGGGTTTGTGGGGGCAGAAATTTGCGGGGGTCAACATTTGGGGGGCAATTTGTGGGGGGCAAAATTTGCGCAGGGGTAGGTAAGTTTGTGGGAGGGGGGGAAATTGCGGGTGCAGAAATTTGCGGAGGGGGTAAATTTGTGGGGGGGGGATTTGTGGGGGCAGAAATTTGCGGGGGTCAAAATTTGGGGGGGAATTTGTGGGGGGCAAAATTTGTGTGGCGGTAAATATGTGGGGGGGGGGCTAATTTGCGCAGGGGGTAAGTTTGTGGGGGGAGTAAATTTGCAGGGGGGCAAAATTTGCACGGCAGTAAATTTGTGGGGGTGGTAAATTTGCGGGGGCAAACTTTGCACAGGGGGTAAGTTTGCGGGGGCAGAAATTTACAGGGGGAAAATTTGCATGGGGGTAAATTTGTCAGGGAGTAAATTTGCGGGGTGCAGTAATTTGCGAGAGGCGAAATTGGTGGGGGGGAATGTGTGGGAGGAATTGCAGGTGGGGCAAAATTTGCACATGGGTAAATTTGTGGGGGGGGTAAATTTGCGGGGGGGGGGCAAAATTTTCACGGCGGTAAATTTGTGTGGGGGGCGTAAATTTGCGGGGGCAAAATTTGCGCGGGGGGTAAGTTTGCGGGGGGGGAATTTGTGGGGGCAGAAATTTGCACAGGGGCAAAATTTGCAGGGGGTAAATTTGTGGGGGGGGGGGGGCAGAAATTTGTGCAGGGGCAAAATTAGCAGGGTGTAAATTTGTGGGGGGGGGGATTTGTGGGGGCAGAAATTTGCGGGGGTCAAATTTTTGGGGGAATTTGTGGGGGGCAAAATTTGCGTGGCGGTAAATATGTGGGGGGGCTAATTTGCGCAGGGGGTAAGTTTGTGGGGGGGTAAATTTGTGGGGGCAGAAATTTGCACAGGGGCTAAATTTGCAGGGGGTAAATTTGTGGGGGGGGGGGCAGAAATTTGTGCAGGGGCAAAATTAGCGGGGTGTAAATTTGTGGGGGCAGAAATTTGCGGGGGTCAAAATTTGGGGGGGAATTTGTGGGGGGCAAAATTTGCGTGGCGGTAAATATGTGGGGGGGGGGCTAATTTGCACAGGGGGTAAGTTTTGGGGGGGTAAATTTGAAGGGGGGGCTAAATTTGCACGGCAGTAAATTTGTGGGGGGGGGTAAATTTGCGGGGGCAAACTTTGCGCAGGGGGTAAGTTTGCGGGGGCAGAAATTTACAGGGGGAAAATTTGCATGGGGGTAAATTTGTCGGGGGATAAATTTGCGGGGTGCAGTAATTTGCGAGAGGCGAAATTGGTGGGGGGGATATGTGTGGGAGGAATTGCAGGTGGGGCAAAATTTGCACAGGGGTAAATTTGTGGGGGGGGGGGTAAATTTGCGGGGGGGGGGGCAAAATTTTCACGGCGGTAAATTTGTGGGGGGGGGGGTAAATTTGCGGGGGCAAAATTTGCGCAGGGGGTAAGTTTGCGGGGGGGAATTTGTGGGGGCAGAAATTTGCACAGGGGCAAAATTTGCAGGGGGTAAATTTGTGGGGGGCAAAATTTGTGGGGGGGCAGAAATTTGTGCAGGGGCAAAATTAGCGCGGTGTAAATTTGTGGGGGGGGGTTTGTGGGGGCAGAAATTTGCGGGGGTCAAAATTTGGGGGGCAATTTGTGGGGGGCAAAATTTGCGCAGGGGTAGGTAAGTTTGTGGGAGGGGGGGAAATTGCGGGTGCAGAAATTTGCGGAGGGGGTAAATTTGTGGGGGGGGGATTTGTGGGGGCAGAAATTTGCGGGGGTCAAAATTTGGGGGGGAATTTGTGGGGGGCAAAATTTGTGTGGCGGTAAATATGTGGGGGGGGGGCTAATTTGCGCAGGGGGTAAGTTTGTGGGGGGGGGGTAAATTTGCAGGGGGGCAAAATTTGCACGGCAGTAAATTTGTGGGGGGTGGTAAATTTGCGGGGGCAAACTTTGCACAGGGGGTAAGTTTGCGGGGGGCAGAAATTTACAGGGGGAAAATTTGCATGGGGGTAAATTTGTCAGGGAGTAAATTTGCGGGGTGCAGTAATTTGCGAGAGGCGAAATTGGTGGGGGGGAATATGTGTGGGAGGAATTGCAGGTGGGGCAAAATTTGCACATGGGTAAATTTGTGGGGGGGGTAAATTTGCGGGGGGGGGCAAAATTTTCACGGCGGTAAATTTGTGTGGGGGGCGTAAATTTGCGGGGGCAAAATTTGCGCGGGGGTAAGTTTGCGGGGGGGAATTTGTGGGGGCAGAAATTTGCACAGGGGCAAAATTTGCAGGGGGTAAATTTGTGGGGGGGGGGGGCAGAAAATTTGTGCAGGGGCAAAATTAGCAGGGTGTAAATTTGTGGGGGGGGGGATTTGTGGGGGCAGAAATTTGCGGGGGTCAAATTTTTGGGGGAATTTGTGGGGGGCAAAATTTGCGTGGCGGTAAATATGTGGGGGGGCTAATTTGCGCAGGGGGTAAGTTTGTGGGGGGGTAAATTTGTGGGGGCAGAAATTTGCACAGGGGCTAAATTTGCAGGGGGTAAATTTGTGGGGGGGGGGGCAGAAATTTGTGCAGGGGCAAAATTAGCGGGGTGTAAATTTGTGGGGGCAGAAATTTGCGGGGGTCAAAATTTGGGGGGGAATTTGTGGGGGGCAAAATTTGCGTGGCGGTAAATATGTGGGGGGGGGGCTAATTTGCACAGGGGGTAAGTTTTGGGGGGGGTAAATTTGAAGGGGGGGCTAAATTTGCACGGCAGTAAATTTGTGGGGGGGGGTAAATTTGCGGGGGCAAACTTTGCGCAGGGGGTAAGTTTGCGGGGGCAGAAATTTACAGGGGGAAAATTTGCATGGGGGTAAATTTGTCGGGGGATAAATTTGCGGGGTGCAGTAATTTGCGAGAGGCGAAATTGGTGGGGGGGATATGTGTGGGAGGAATTGCAGGTGGGGCAAAATTTGCACAGGGGTAAATTTGTGGGGGGGGGGGTAAATTTGCGGGGGGGGGGCAAAATTTTCACGGCGGTAAATTTGTGGGGGGGGGGGTAAATTTGCGGGGGCAAAATTTGCGCAGGGGGTAAGTTTGCGGGGGGGAATTTGTGGGGGCAGAAATTTGCACAGGGGCAAAATTTGCAGGGGGTAAATTTGTGGGGGGCAAAATTTGTGGGGGGGCAGAAATTTGTGCAGGGGCAAAATTAGCGCGGTGTAAATTTGTGGGGGGGGGTTTGTGGGGGCAGAAATTTGCGGGGGTCAAAATTTGGGGGGCAATTTGTGGGGGGCAAAATTTGCGCAGGGGTAGGTAAGTTTGTGGGAGGGGGGGAAATTGCGGGTGCAGAAATTTGCGGAGGGGGTAAATTTGTGGGGGGGGGATTTGTGGGGGCAGAAATTTGCGGGGGTCAAAATTTGGGGGGGAATTTGTGGGGGGCAAAATTTGTGTGGCGGTAAATATGTGGGGGGGGGGCTAATTTGCGCAGGGGGTAAGTTTGTGGGGGGGGGGTAAATTTGCAGGGGGGCAAAATTTGCACGGCAGTAAATTTGTGGGGGGGGGTAAATTTGCGGGGGCAAACTTTGCACAGGGGGTAAGTTTGCGGGGGCAGAAATTTACAGGGGGAAAATTTGCATGGGGGTAAATTTGTCAGGGAGTAAATTTGCGGGGTGCAGTAATTTGCGAGAGGCGAAATTGGTGGGGGGGAATATGTGTGGGAGGAATTGCAGGTGGGGCAAAATTTGCACATGGGTAAATTTGTGGGGGGGGTAAATTTGCGGGGGGGGGCAAAATTTTCACGGCGGTAAATTTGTGTGGGGGGCGTAAATTTGCGGGGGCAAAATTTGCGCGGGGGTAAGTTTGCGGGGGGGAATTTGTGGGGGCAGAAATTTGCACAGGGGCAAAATTTGCAGGGGGTAAATTTGTGGGGGGGGGCAGAAATTTGTGCAGGGGCAAAATTAGCAGGGTGTAAATTTGTGGGGGGGGGGATTTGTGGGGGCAGAAATTTGCGGGGGTCAAATTTTTGGGGGAATTTGTGGGGGGCAAAATTTGCGTGGCGGTAAATATGTGGGGGGGCTAATTTGCGCAGGGGGTAAGTTTGTGGGGGGGTAAATTTGTGGGGGCAGAAATTTGCACAGGGGCTAAATTTGCAGGGGGTAAATTTGTGGGGGGGGGGCAGAAATTTGTGCAGGGGCAAAATTAGCGGGGTGTAAATTTGTGGGGGCAGAAATTTGCGGGGGTCAAAATTTGGGGGGGAATTTGTGGGGGGCAAAATTTGCGTGGCGGTAAATATGTGGGGGGGGGCTAATTTGCACAGGGGGTAAGTTTTGGGGGGGGTAAATTTGAAGGGGGGGCTAAATTTGCACGGCAGTAAATTTGTGGGGGGGGGGGTAAATTTGCGGGGGCAAACTTTGCGCAGGGGGTAAGTTTGCGGGGGCAGAAATTTACAGGGGGAAAATTTGCATGGGGGTAAATTTGTCGGGGGATAAATTTGCGGGGTGCAGTAATTTGCGAGAGGCGAAATTGGTGGGGGGGTATATGTGTGGGAGGAATTGCAGGTGGGGCAAAATTTGCACAGGGGTAAATTTGTGGGGGGGGGGTAAATTTGTGGGGGGGGGGCAAAATTTTCACGGCGGTAAATTTGTGGGGGGGGGGTAAATTTGCGGGGGCAAAATTTGCGCAGGGGGTAAGTTTGCGGGGGGGAATTTGTGGGGGCAGAAATTTGCACAGGGGCAAAATTTGCAGGGGGTAAATTTGTGGGGGGCAAAATTTGTGGGGGGGCAGAAATTTGTGCAGGGGCAAAATTAGCGCGGTGTAAATTTGTGGGGGGGGGGGGTTTGTGGGGGCAGAAATTTGCGGGGGTCAAATTTTTGGGGGAATTTGTGGGGGGCAAAATTTGCGTGGCGGTAAATATGTGGGGGGGCTAATTTGCGCAGGGGGTAAGTTTGTGGGGGGGTAAATTTGTGGGGGCAGAAATTTGCACAGGGGCTAAATTTGCAGGGGGTAAATTTGTTGGGGGGGGCAGAAATTTGTGCAGGGGCAAAATTAGCGGGGTGTAAATTTGTGGGGGCAGAAATTTGCGGGGGTCAAAATTTGGGGGGGAATTTGTGGGGGGCAAAATTTGCGTGGCGGTAAATATGTGGGGGGGGGCTAATTTGCACAGGGGGTAAGTTTTGGGGGGGGGTAAATTTGAAGGGGGGGCTAAATTTGCACGGCAGTAAATTTGTGGGGGGGGGGTAAATTTGCGGGGGCAAACTTTGCGCAGGGGGTAAGTTTGCGGGGGCAGAAATTTACAGGGGGAAAATTTGCATGGGGGTAAATTTGTCGGGGGATAAATTTGCGGGGTGCAGTAATTTGCGAGAGGCGAAATTGGTGGGGGGGATATGTGTGGGAGGAATTGCAGGTGGGGCAAAATTTGCACAGGGGTAAATTTGTGGGGGGGGGGGTAAATTTGCGGGGGGGGGGCAAAATTTTCACGGCGGTTAAATTTGTGGGGGGGGGGTAAATTTGCGGGGGCAAAATTTGCGCAGGGGGTAAGTTTGCGGGGGGGAATTTGTGGGGGGCAGAAATTTGCACAGGGGCAAAATTTGCAGGGGGTAAATTTGTGGGGGGCAAAATTTGTGGGGGGGGCAGAAATTTGTGCAGGGGCAAAATTAGCGCGGTGTAAATTTGTGGGGGGGGGGGGTTTGTGGGGGCAGAAATTTGCGGGGGGTCAACATTTGGGGGGCAATTTGTGGGGGGGCAAAATTTGCGCAGGGGTAGGTAAGTTTGTGGGAGGGGGGGAAATTGCGGGTGCAGAAATTTGCGGAGGGGGTAAATTTGTGGGGGGGGGATTTGTGGGGGCAGAAATTTGCGGGGGTCAAAATTTGGGGGGGGAATTTGTGGGGGGCAAAATTTGTGTGGCGGTAAATATGTGGGGGGGGGGCTAATTTGCGCAGGGGGTAAGTTTGTGGGGGGAGTAAATTTGCAGGGGGGCAAAATTTGCACGGCAGTAAATTTGTGGGGGTGGTAAATTTGCGGGGGCAAACTTTGCACAGGGGGTAAGTTTGCGGGGGCAGAAATTTACAGGGGGAAAATTTGCATGGGGGTAAATTTGTCAGGGAGTAAATTTGCGGGGTGCAGTAATTTGCGAGAGGCGAAATTGGTGGGGGGGAATATGTGTGGGAGGAATTGCAGGTGGGGCAAAATTTGCACATGGGTAAATTTGTGGGGGGGGTAAATTTGCGGGGGGGGGCAAAATTTTCACGGCGGTAAATTTGTGTGGGGGGCGTAAATTTGCGGGGGCAAAATTTTGCGCGGGGGTAAGTTTGCGGGGGGGAATTTGTGGGGGCAGAAATTTGCACAGGGGCAAAATTTGCAGGGGGTAAATTTGTGGGGGGGGGGGGGCAGAAATTTGTGCAGGGGCAAAATTAGCAGGGTGTAAATTTGTGGGGGGGGGGGGGATTTGTGGGGGCAGAAATTTGCGGGGGTCAAATTTTTGGGGGAATTTGTGGGGGGCAAAATTTGCGTGGCGGTAAATATGTGGGGGGGCTAATTTGCGCAGGGGGTAAGTTTGTGGGGGGGTAAATTTGTGGGGGCAGAAATTTGCACAGGGGCTAAATTTGCAGGGGGGTAAATTTGTGGGGGGGGGGGCAGAAATTTGTGCAGGGGCAAAATTAGCGGGGTGTAAATTTGTGGGGGCAGAAATTTGCGGGGGTCAAAATTGGGGGGGAATTTGTGGGGGGCAAAATTTGCGTGGCGGTAAATATGTGGGGGGGGGGCTAATTTGCACAGGGGGTAAGTTTTGGGGGGGGTAAATTTGAAGGGGGGGCTAAATTTGCACGGCAGTAAATTTGTGGGGGGGGGTAAATTTGCGGGGGCAAACTTTGCGCAGGGGGTAAGTTTGCGGGGGCTGAAATTTACAGGGGGAAAATTTGCATGGGGGTAAATTTGTCGGGGGATAAATTTGCGGGGTGCAGTAATTTGCGAGAGGCGAAATTGGTGGGGGGGATATGTGTGGGAGGAATTGCAGGTGGGGCAAAATTTGCACAGGGGTAAATTTGTGGGGGGGGGGGTAAATTTGCGGGGGGGGGGGGGCAAAATTTTCACGGCGGTAAATTTGTGGGGGGGGTAAATTTGCGGGGGCAAAATTTGCGCAGGGGGTAAGTTTGCGGGGGGGAATTTGTGGGGGCAGAAATTTGCACAGGGGCAAAATTTGCAGGGGGTAAATTTGTGGGGGGCAAAATTTGTGGGGGGGCAGAAATTTGTGCAGGGGCAAAATTAGCGCGGTGTAAATTTGTGGGGGGGGGTTTGTGGGGGCAGAAATTTGCGGGGGTCAAAATTTGGGGGGCAATTTGTGGGGGGCAAAATTTGCGCAGGGGTAGGTAAGTTTGTGGGAGGGGGGGGAAATTGCGGGTGCAGAAATTTGCGGAGGGGGTAAATTTGTGGGGGGGGGATTTGTGGGGGCAGAAATTTGCGGGGGTCAAAATTTGGGGGGGAATTTGTGGGGGGCAAAATTTGTGTGGCGGTAAATATGTGGGGGGGGGGCTAATTTGCGCAGGGGGTAAGTTTGTGGGGGGGGGGGTAAATTTGCAGGGGGGCAAAATTTGCACGGCAGTAAATTTGTGGGGGGGGTAAATTTGCGGGGGCAAACTTTGCACAGGGGGTAAGTTTGCGGGGGCAGAAATTTACAGGGGGAAAATTTGCATGGGGGTAAATTTGTCAGGGAGTAAATTTGCGGGGTGCAGTAATTTGCGAGAGGCGAAATTGGTGGGGGGGAATATGTGTGGGAGGAATTGCAGGTGGGGCAAAATTTGCACATGGGTAAATTTGTGGGGGGGGTAAATTTGCGGGGGGGGGGCAAAATTTTCACGGCGGTAAATTTGTGGGGGGGGGGGTAAATTTGCGGGGGCAAAATTTGCGCAGGGGGTAAGTTTGCGGGGGGGAATTTGTGGGGGCAGAAATTTGCACAGGGGCAAAATTTGCAGGGGGTAAATTTGTGGGGGGGGGGGGCAGAAATTTGTGCAGGGGCAAAATTAGCAGGGTGTAAATTTGTGGGGGGGGGATTTGTGGGGGCAGAAATTTGCGGGGGTCAAATTTTTGGGGGAATTGTGGGGGGCAAAATTTGCGTGGCGGTAAATATGTGGGGGGGCTAATTTGCGCAGGGGGTAAGTTTGTGGGGGGGTAAATTTGTGGGGGCAGAAATTTGCACAGGGGCTAAATTTGCAGGGGGTAAATTTGTGGGGGGGGGGCAGAAATTTGTGCAGGGGCAAAATTAGCGGGGTGTAAATTTGTGGGGGCAGAAATTTGCGGGGGTCAAAATTTGGGGGGGAATTTGTGGGGGGCAAAATTTGCGTGGCGGTAAATATGTGGGGGGGGGGCTAATTTGCACAGGGGGTAAGTTTTGGGGGGGGTAAATTTGAAGGGGGGGCTAAATTTGCACGGCAGTAAATTTGTGGGGGGGGGTAAATTTGCGGGGGCAAACTTTGCGCAGGGGGTAAGTTTGCGGGGGCAGAAATTTACAGGGGGAAAATTTGCATGGGGGTAAATTTGTCGGGGGATAAATTTGCGGGGTGCAGTAATTTGCGAGAGGCGAAATTGGTGGGGGGGATATGTGTGGGAGGAATTGCAGGTGGGGCAAAATTTGCACAGGGGTAAATTTGTGGGGGGGGGGGGTAAATTTGCGGGGGGGGGGGGCAAATTTTCACGGCGGTAAATTTGTGGGGGGGGGGGTAAATTTGCGGGGGCAAAATTTGCGCAGGGGGTAAGTTTGCGGGGGGGAATTTGTGGGGGCAGAAATTTGCACAGGGGCAAAATTTGCAGGGGGTAAATTTGTGGGGGGCAAAATTTGTGGGGGGGCAGAAATTTGTGCAGGGGCAAAATTAGCGCGGTGTAAATTTGTGGGGGGGGGGTTTGTGGGGCAGAAATTTGCGGGGGTCAACATTTGGGGGGCAATTTGTGGGGGGCAAAATTTGCGCAGGGGTAGGTAAGTTTGTGGGAGGGGGGGAAATTGCGGGTGCAGAAATTTGCGGAGGGGGTAAATTTGTGGGGGGGGGGATTTGTGGGGGCAGAAATTTGCGGGGGTCAAAATTTGGGGGGGAATTTGTGGGGGGCAAAATTTGTGTGGCGGTAAATATGTGGGGGGGGGCTAATTTGCGCAGGGGGTAAGTTTGTGGGGGGGGTAAATTTGCAGGGGGGCAAAATTTGCACGGCAGTAAATTTGTGGGGGGGGGTAAATTTGCGGGGGCAAACTTTGCACAGGGGGTAAGTTTGCGGGGGCAGAAATTTACAGGGGGAAAATTTGCATGGGGGTAAATTTGTCAGGGAGTAAATTTGCGGGGTGCAGTAATTTGCGAGAGGCGAAATTGGTGGGGGGGAATATGTGTGGGAGGAATTGCAGGTGGGGCAAAATTTGCACATGGGTAAATTTGTGGGGGGGGGTAAATTTGCGGGGGGGGGCAAAATTTTCACGGCGGTAAATTTGTGGGGGGGGGGTAAATTTGCGGGGGCAAAATTTGCGCAGGGGGTAAGTTTGCGGGGGGGAATTTGTGGGGGCAGAAATTTGCACAGGGGCAAAATTTGCAGGGGGTAAATTTGTGGGGGGCAAAATTTGTGGGGGGGCAGAAATTTGTGCAGGGGCAAAATTAGCGCGGTGTAAATTTGTGGGGGGGGGGGTTTGTGGGGGCAGAAATTTGCGGGGGTCAACATTTGGGGGGCAATTTGTGGGGGGCAAAATTTGCGCAGGGGTAGGTAAGTTTGTGGGAGGGGGGGAAATTGCGGGTGCAGAAATTTGCGGAGGGGGTAAATTTGTGGGGGGGGGATTTGTGGGGGCAGAAATTTGCGGGGGTCAAAATTTGGGGGGGAATTTGTGGGGGGCAAAATTTGTGTGGCGGTAAATATGTGGGGGGGGGGCTAATTTGCGCAGGGGGTAAGTTTGTGGGGGGAGTAAATTTGCAGGGGGGCAAAATTTGCACGGCAGTAAATTTGTGGGGGTGGTAAATTTGCGGGGGCAAACTTTGCACAGGGGGTAAGTTTGCGGGGGCAGAAATTTACAGGGGGGAAAATTTGCATGGGGGTAAATTTGTCAGGGAGTAAATTTGCGGGGTGCAGTAATTTGCGAGAGGCGAAATTGGTGGGGGGGAATATGTGTGGGAGGAATTGCAGGTGGGGCAAAATTTGCACATGGGTAAATTTGTGGGGGGGGTAAATTTGCGGGGGGGGGGCAAAATTTTCACGGCGGTAAATTTGTGTGGGGGGCGTAAATTTGCGGGGGCAAAATTTGCGCGGGGGTAAGTTTGCGGGGGGGAATTTGTGGGGGCAGAAATTTGCACAGGGGCAAAATTTGCAGGGGGTAAATTTGTGGGGGGGGGGGGCAGAAATTTGTGCAGGGGCAAAATTAGCAGGGTGTAAATTTGTGGGGGGGGGGATTTGTGGGGGCAGAAATTTGCGGGGGTCAAATTTTTGGGGGAATTTGTGGGGGGCAAAATTTGCGTGGCGGTAAATATGTGGGGGGGCTAATTTGCGCAGGGGGTAAGTTTGTGGGGGGGTAAATTTGTGGGGGCAGAAATTTGCACAGGGGCTAAATTTGCAGGGGGTAAATTTGTGGGGGGGGGGCAGAAATTTGTGCAGGGGCAAAATTAGCGGGGTGTAAATTTGTGGGGGCAGAAATTTGCGGGGGTCAAAATTTGGGGGGGAATTTGTGGGGGGCAAAATTTGCGTGGCGGTAAATATGTGGGGGGGGGGCTAATTTGCACAGGGGGTAAGTTTTGGGGGGGGTAAATTTGAAGGGGGGGCTAAATTTGCACGGCAGTAAATTTGTGGGGGGGGGGTAAATTTGCGGGGGCAAACTTTGCGCAGGGGGTAAGTTTGCGGGGGCAGAAATTTACAGGGGGAAAATTTGCATGGGGGTAAATTTGTCGGGGGATAAATTTGCGGGGTGCAGTAATTTGCGAGAGGCGAAATTGGTGGGGGGGATATGTGTGGGAGGAATTGCAGGTGGGGCAAAATTTGCACAGGGGTAAATTTGTGGGGGGGGGGGGTAAATTTGCGGGGGGGGGGGGGCAAAATTTTCACGGCGGTAAATTTGTGGGGGGGGGGGTAAATTTGCGGGGGCAAAATTTGCGCAGGGGGTAAGTTTGCGGGGGGGAATTTGTGGGGGCAGAAATTTGCACAGGGGCAAAATTTGCAGGGGGTAAATTTGTGGGGGGCAAAATTTGTGGGGGGGCAGAAATTTGTGCAGGGGCAAAATTAGCGCGGTGTAAATTTGTGGGGGGGGGTTTGTGGGGGCAGAAATTTGCGGGGGTCAAAATTTGGGGGGCAATTTGTGGGGGGCAAAATTTGCGCAGGGGTAGGTAAGTTTGTGGGAGGGGGGGAAATTGCGGGTGCAGAAATTTGCGGAGGGGGTAAATTTGTGGGGGGGGGATTTGTGGGGGCAGAAATTTGCGGGGGTCAAAATTTGGGGGGGAATTTGTGGGGGGCAAAATTTGTGTGGCGGTAAATATGTGGGGGGGGGGCTAATTTGCGCAGGGGGTAAGTTTGTGGGGGGGGGGGTAAATTTGCAGGGGGGCAAAATTTGCACGGCAGTAAATTTGTGGGGGGGGTAAATTTGCGGGGGCAAACTTTGCACAGGGGGTAAGTTTGCGGGGGCAGAAATTTACAGGGGGAAAATTTGCATGGGGGTAAATTTGTCAGGGAGTAAATTTGCGGGGTGCAGTAATTTGCGAGAGGCGAAATTGGTGGGGGGGAATATGTGTGGGAGGAATTGCAGGTGGGGCAAAATTTGCACATGGGTAAATTTGTGGGGGGGGTAAATTTGCGGGGGGGGGGCAAAATTTTCACGGCGGTAAATTTGTGGGGGGGGGGTAAATTTGCGGGGGCAAAATTTGCGCAGGGGGGTAAGTTTGCGGGGGGGAATTTGTGGGGGCAGAAATTTGCACAGGGGCAAAATTTGCAGGGGGTAAATTTGTGGGGGGGGGGGGCAGAAATTTGTGCAGGGGCAAAATTAGCAGGGTGTAAATTTGTGGGGGGGGGGATTTGTGGGGGCAGAAATTTGCGGGGGTCAAATTTTTGGGGGAATTTGTGGGGGGCAAAATTTGCGTGGCGGTAAATATGTGGGGGGGCTAATTTGCGCAGGGGGTAAGTTTGTGGGGGGGTAAATTTGTGGGGGCAGAAATTTGCACAGGGGCTAAATTTGCAGGGGGTAAATTTGTGGGGGGGGGGCAGAAATTTGTGCAGGGGCAAAATTAGCGGGGTGTAAATTTGTGGGGGCAGAAATTTGCGGGGGTCAAAATTTGGGGGGGAATTTGTGGGGGGCAAAATTTGCGTGGCGGTAAATATGTGGGGGGGGGGCTAATTTGCACAGGGGGTAAGTTTTGGGGGGGGTAAATTTGAAGGGGGGGCTAAATTTGCACGGCAGTAAATTTGTGGGGGGGGGTAAATTTGCGGGGGCAAACTTTGCGCAGGGGGTAAGTTTGCGGGGGCAGAAATTTACAGGGGGAAAATTTGCATGGGGGTAAATTTGTCGGGGGATAAATTTGCGGGGTGCAGTAATTTGCGAGAGGCGAAATTGGTGGGGGGGATATGTGTGGGAGGAATTGCAGGTGGGGCAAAATTTGCACAGGGGTAAATTTGTGGGGGGGGGGGGTAAATTTGCGGGGGGGGGGGGCAAAATTTTCACGGCGGTAAATTTGTGGGGGGGGGGGTAAATTTGCGGGGGCAAAATTTGCGCAGGGGGTAAGTTTGCGGGGGGGAATTTGTGGGGGCAGAAATTTGCACAGGGGCAAAATTTGCAGGGGGTAAATTTGTGGGGGGCAAAATTTGTGGGGGGGCAGAAATTTGTGCAGGGGCAAAATTAGCGCGGTGTAAATTTGTGGGGGGGGGGTTTGTGGGGGCAGAAATTTGCGGGGGTCAACATTTGGGGGGCAATTTGTGGGGGGCAAAATTTGCGCAGGGGTAGGTAAGTTTGTGGGAGGGGGGGGAAATTGCGGGTGCAGAAATTTGCGGAGGGGGTAAATTTGTGGGGGGGGGGATTTGTGGGGGCAGAAATTTGCGG
>JANJGN010005483.1:0-20138 GCA_026770705.1 Isurus oxyrinchus | reverse complement strand
GACCGCCGAGACAAAGCCCCCTCCCCCTCTCCCCTGCCCCCGCGAGACAAAGTCCCCCTACACCTGCCAGCCCACCCCAGCCTCCGCGAGACAAAGTCCCCCTCCCCGCCACACCAGCCCCCGTGAGACAAAGTCCCCCTTCCCCCCTCCCCCTCACCCCAGGCCCGCGACCAAAGTCCTCCTCCCCCCCTCCCCCCAACGCAGCCCCCGCGAGACAAAGTCCCTCTCAACCCCTCTACCCCACCCCTTCCCCCTGGATACAAAATACCCCTCCACCCCTCCCCCCCACCCCAGCTCCCGCGAGACAAAGTCCCCCTGCACCCCTCCACCCCACCCCAGCCCCCACGAGACAAAGTCCCCCTCCACCCCTCCCCACCACCCCAGCCCCCGCGAGACAAATTGCCCCTTCCCCCCCTCCCCCCCACACCAGCCCCCGTGAGACAAAGTCCCCCTCCCCCCTCCCCCCAACCCCAGCCCCGGTCAGACAAAGTCCCCCTCCCCCACTCCCCCCCCACTCCAGCCCCCGCGAGACAATGTCCCCCTCCCCCCTCCTACCCACACCAGCCCCCACGATACAAAGTCCCCCTCCCCCCCCACCCCAGACCCCGCTAGACTATGTCCCCCTCCCCCTCCCACCCTCACCAGGCCCTGCGAATCAAAGTCCCTCTTCCCCCCACCCCAGCCCCCGCGAGACAAAGTCCCACTCCCCCCCCTTCCCCACACCACAGCACCCAGGAGACAAAGTCCCCCTCCTCCCCGGCCCAAAAACCGTGAGAAAATGTCCCCCTCCCTCCCATCGCCACCCCTGGCCCCGCGATACAATGTCCCCCTCCCCCTCTCCCCCCCACCCCAACCCCCACGAGACAAAGTCCCCCTCCCCCCCTTCCCCCCACCCCAGCCCCCGCGAGACAAATGCCCACTCCCCCCCCTCCCCCCCACCCCAGCCCCCGCGAGACAAAGTCCCACTCCCCCACTCCCCCCCACCCCAGCCCCCGCGAGACAATGTCCCCATCCCCCACTCCACCCCACCCCATCCCGTGAGACAAAGTCCCCCTCCCCCCCACACCAGCCCCCGCAAGACAAAGCCCCCCCTCCCCCAGACCACAGCCCCCGCGAGACAAAGTCCCCCACCCCCCTCTCCCCCACCCCCGCCCCAGCGAGACATAGACCCCCTCACCCCCACCTTCCCACAACAGCCTCCGCGAGACAAATTTCCTCTCCCCCCTGCCCCCTTTCCCCAGACTCCGCGAGAATAAATCCCCCTCACCATCCCCCCCACCCCAGCCCCGTGAAACAATGTCCCCCTACCCCCCTCCCCCACACCCCAGCCCCCCCGAGACAAAGCCCCCTCCCCCCTCACCCACAGCCCTGCCCCCGCGCGACAAAGTCCCCCTACCCCCGCCACTCCACCTCAGCCCCCGCGAGACAAAGTCCCCCTCCCCATCCACCCCACCCCAGCACCCGTGAGACAAAGTCCGCCTACCCCATCCCCCAAACCCCAGCCCCCGCGAGACAAAGCCCCCTCCCCCACTCCACTGCCCCCCGTGAGACAAAGTCCCCCTACACCTGCCAGCCCACCCCAGCCCCCGCGAGACAAAGTCCCCCTCCCCGCCACACCAGCCCCCGTGAGACAAAGTCCCCCTACCCCCCACCCCCCCCTCACCCCAGCCCCCACGAGTCAAAGTCCCCCCTCCCCCCCCACTGCCCAGCTTCCGCGAGATAATGTCCCCCTCCCCCCTCTGCCCCTCCCCAGCCCCCGCGAGACAAAGTCCCCCTCCCACCCTCCCCCCCAACCCAGCCCCCGTGAGACAAAGTCCCCATCCCCCCTTCCACCCCAGACAAGCACCGGCGAGACAAAGTCCCCCTTCCCTCCACCCCAGACACCACGAGACAATGTCCCCCTCCCCTCCCTCCCCCCACCCCAGGCCCCGCGATACAATGACCCCCTCACCCCCTCCCCCCAACCCCAGCCCCCGCGAGACAATGTCCCCCTCCCCCCTTCCACCTACCTCAGCCCCCGCGAGACAAAGTCCCCCACCCCCCCTCCTCCCCACCCCAGCCCCCGTGAGACAAAGCCCCTTACCTCCCTCCCCCCACCCCAGCCCCCGCGAGACAATGTCCCCCTCCCCCACCCCCACACCCCAGCCCCCGTGAGACAAAGTCCCCCTCCCCCATGATCCGCGCCCCAGCCCCCGCGAGACAAAGTCCCCGTCACCCCTCTCCCCAGCCCCCGCGAGACAAAGTCCCCTTCCCCCCCTCCCCCCCAACACAGCCCCCGCGAGACAAAGTCCCCTCCCCCCCCTCCCCCCCACCCCAGCCCCGGCGAGACAAAGTCCCCCTCCCCCCCACCCCAGACACAGCGAGACAATGTCCCCCTCCCCCCTCCCCCCACCCCTGGCCCCGCGATACAATGTCCCTGTCCGCCCCTCCCCCCAACCCCAGCCCCCGCGAGACAAAGTCCCCTCCCCCCTTCCCCCCACCCCAGCCCTCGTGAGACAAATTCCCCTACCCCCTCTCCCCCCACGCCAGCCCCCGTGAGAAAAAGTCCCCCTACCCCCTCCCCCACACACCAGCCCCCGTGAGACCAGCCCCCTCCACAGCCTCCGCGAGACAAAGTCCCCCTATCCCCGCCACCCCACCCCAGACCCGTGAGACAAAGTCCCCCGCCCCCTCCCCCCCACCCCAGCCCCGGCGAGACAAAGTCCCCCTCCCCCCCCACCCCAGACACAGCGAGGCAATGTCCCCCCCCCCCTCCCCCCCACCCCTGGCCCCGCGATACAAAGTCCCCTCCCCCCCTCCCCCCCACCCCAGCCCCCGTGAGACAAATTCCCCCACCCCCTCTCCCCCCCACCCCTTCTCCCCCCCACCCCAGCCCCCGTGAGACAAAGTCCACCTACCCCTTCCACCCACCCCAGCCCCCGTGAGACAAATTCCCCCACCCCCTCTCCCCCCCACCCCCTCTCCCCCCCACCCCAGCTCCCGTGAGACAAAGTCCCCCTACACCCTCCCCCACACACCAGCCCCCCGTGAGACAAAGCCCCCTCCCCAGCCCCCGCGAGACAAAGTCCCCTTATCCCCGCCACCCCACGCCAGCCCCGCGAGACAAAGTCCCCCTCCCCCTCCACCCCACCCCAGCCATTGCGAGACAAAGTCACCCTCCCCCCCACCCCAGGCCCGCGACCAAAGTCCCCCTCCCCCCTTCCCCCCCACCCCATCTCCCGCGAGACAAAGTCCCCCGCCCCCCTCCCCCTAACCCAGCCCCCGCGAGACAAAGTCCCTCTCCCCCCCTCTACCCCACCCCATCCTCCTGGATACAAAATACCCCTCCACCCCTGCCCTCCACCCAGCCCCCACGAGACAAAGTCCCCCTCCCCCCCCTCCCCCGCCCCCGCGAGACAAGGTCCCCCTCCCCCCTCCCCCCAACCCAGGCCCCACGCGACAAGGTCGCCCTCCCCCCCTCCCCTCCACCCCAGCCCCGGTCAGACAAAGTCCCCCTCCCCCACTCCCCCCCACTCCAGCCCCCGCGAGACAAAGTCCCCCGCCCCCCTCCCCCTAACCCAGCCCCCGCGAGACAAAGTCCCCCTCCCCCCCTCTACCCCACCCCAACCCCCGGGAGACAAAGTCCCCCTCCCCCCTCCCCCCAACCCCAGCCCCCAACAGACAAAGTCCCCCTCCACCCCCTCCCCAGCCCCCGCAAGACACTCACCCTCCCCCCCTCCCCCGCTCCACCCAACCCCAGCCCTCGCAAGACAATGTCCCCCTCCCCCACTCCCCTCCACCCCTGCTCCGCGAGACAAAGTCCCCCTCCCCCCTCACCAGCCCCCGCGAGACAAAGTCCCCCTCCCCCCTCCCCCAGACCACAGCCCCCGCGAGACAAAGTCCCCCACCTCCCCTCTCCCCAACCTTAGTCCCCGCGAGACAAAGACCCCCTCCTTCCCACACCAGCCCCCGCGAGACAAATTCCCTCTCCCCCCCACCTACCACCCCAGCCCCCGCGAGACAAAGTCCCCCTCCCCATCCCCCCCACCCCAGCCCCCGTGAGACAAAGTCCGCTTACCGCATCCCCCACACCCCAGACCCGCGAGACAAAGCCCCCTCCCCCTCTCCCCTGCCCCCGCGAGACAAAGTCCCCCTACACCTGCCAGCCCACCCCAGCCTCCGCGAGACAAAGTCCCCCTCCCCGCCACACCAGCCCCCGTGAGACAAAGTCCCCCTTCCCCCCTCCCCCTCACCCCAGGCCCGCGACCAAAGTCCTCCTCCCCCCTCCCCCCAACGCAGCCCCCGCGAGACAAAGTCCCTCTCAACCCCTCTACCCCACCCCTTCCCCCTGGATACAAAATACCCCTCCACCCCTCCCCCCCACCCCAGCTCCCGCGAGACAAAGTCCCCCTGCACCCCTCCACCCCACCCCAGCCCCCACGAGACAAAGTCCCCCTCCACCCCTCCCCACCACCCCAGCCCCCGCGAGACAAATTGCCCCTTCCCCCCTCCCCCCCACACCAGCCCCCGTGAGACAAAGTCCCCCTCCCCCCTCCCCCCAACCCCAGCCCCGGTCAGACAAAGTCCCCCTCCCCCACTCCCCCCCACTCCAGCCCCCGCGAGACAATGTCCCCCTCCCCCCTCCTACCCACACCAGCCCCCACGATACAAAGTCCCCCTCCCCCCCCCACCCCAGACCCCGCTAGACTATGTCCCCCTCCCCCTCCCACCCTCACCAGGCCCTGCGAATCAAAGTCCCTCTTCCCCCCACCCCAGCCCCCGCGAGACAAAGTCCCACTCCCCCCCTTCCCCACACCACAGCACCCAGGAGACAAAGTCCCCCTCCTCCCCGGCCCAAAAACCGTGAGAAAATGTCCCCCTCCCTCCCATCGCCACCCCTGGCCCCGCGATACAATGTCCCCCTCCCCCTCTCCCCCCCCACCCCAACCCCCACGAGACAAAGTCCCCCTCCCCCCCTTCCCCCCACCCCAGCCCCCGCGAGACAAATGCCCACTCCCCCCCTCCCCCCCACCCCAGCCCCCGCGAGACAAAGTCCCACTCCCCCACTCCCCCCACCCCAGCCCCCGCGAGACAATGTCCCCATCCCCCACTCCACCCCACCCCATCCCGTGAGACAAAGTCCCCCCACCCCCAACCCCCACCACAGTCCCGCGAGACAAAGTCCCCCTCCCCCCCACACCAGCCCCCGCAAGACAAAGCCCCCCTCCCCCAGACCACAGCCCCCGCGAGACAAAGTCCCCCACCCCCCTCTCCCCCACCCCCGCCCCAGCGAGACATAGACCCCCTCACCCCCACCTTCCCACAACAGCCTCCGCGAGACAAATTTCCTCTCCCCCCTGCCCCCTTTCCCCAGACTCCGCGAGAATAAATCCCCCTCACCATCCCCCCCACCCCAGCCCCGTGAAACAATGTCCCCCTACCCCCTCCCCCACACTCCAGCCCCCCCGAGACAAAGCCCCCTCCCCCCTCACCCACAGCCCTGCCCCCGCGCGACAAAGTCCCCCTACCCCCGCCACTCCACCTCAGCCCCCGCGAGACAAAGTCCCCCTCCCCATCCACCCCACCCCAGCACCTGTGAGACAAAGTCCGCCTACCCCATCCCCCAAACCCCAGCCCCCGCGAGACAAAGCCCCCTCCCCCACTCCACTGCCCCCGTGAGACAAAGTCCCCCTACAGCTGCCAGCCCACCCCAGCCCCCGCGAGACAAAGTCCCCCTCCCCGCCACACCAGCCCCCGTGAGACAAAGTCCCCCTACCCCCCACCCCCTCACCCCAGCCCCCACGAGTCAAAGTCCCCCTCCCCCCCCACTGCCCAGCTTCCGCGAGATAATGTCCCCCTCCCCCCTCTGCCCCTCCCCAGCCCCCGCGAGACAAAGTCCCCCTCCCACCCTCCCCCCCCAACCCAGCCCCCGTGAGACAAAGTCCCCATCCCCCCTTCCACCCCAGACAAGCACCGGCGAGACAAAGTCCCCCTTCCCTCCACCCCAGACACCACGAGACAATGTCCCCCTCCCCTCCCTCCCCCCACCCCAGGCCCCGCGATACAATGACCCCCTCACCCCCTCCCCCCAACCCCAGCCCCCGCGAGACAATGTCCCCCTCCCCCCTTCCACCTACCTCAGCCCCCGCGAGACAAAGTCCCCCACCCCCCCTCCTCCCCACCCCAGCCCCCGTGAGACAAAGCCCCTTACCTCCCTCCCCCCACCCCAGCCCCCGCGAGACAATGTCCCCCTCCCCCACCCCCACACCCCAGCCCCCGTGAGACAAAGTCCCCCTCCCCCATGATCCGCGCCCCAGCCCCCGCGAGACAAAGTCCCCGTCACCCCCCTCCCCAGCCCCCGCGAGACAAAGTCCCCTTCCCCCCCTCCCCCCCAACACAGCCCTGCGAGACAAAGTCCCCCTCCCCCCCTCCCCCCCACCCCAGCCCCGGCGAGACAAAGTCCCCCTCCCCCCCACCCCAGACACAGCGAGACAATGTCCCCCTCCCCCCTCCCCCCACCCCTGGCCCCGCGATACAATGTCCCTGTCCGCCCCTCCCCCCAACCCCAGCCCCCGCGAGACAAAGTCCCCTCCCCCCTTCCCCCCCACCCCAGCCCTCGTGAGACAAATTCCCCTACCCCCTCTCCCCCCACGCCAGCCCCCGTGAGAAAAAGTCCCCCTACCCCCCCTCCCCCACACACCAGCCCCCGTGAGACCAGCCCCCTCCACAGCCTCCGCGAGACAAATTCCCCCTATCCCCGCCACCCCACCCCAGACCCGTGAGACAAAGTCCCCCGCCCCCCTCCCCCCCACCCCAGCCCCGGCGAGACAAAGTCCCCCTCCCCCCCACCCCAGACACAGCGAGGCAATGTCCCCCCCCCCCTCCCCCCACCCCTGGCCCCGCGATACAAAGTCCCCTCCCCCCCTCCCCCCCCACCCCAGCCCCCGTGAGACAAATTCCCCCACCCCCTCTCCCCCCCACCCCTTCTCCCCCCCCACCCCCAGCCCCCGTGAGACAAAGTCCACCTACCCCTTCCACCCACCCCAGCCCCCGTGAGACAAATTCCCCCACCCCCTCTCCCCCCCACCCCCTCTCCCCCCCACCCCAGCTCCCGTGAGACAAAGTCCCCCTACACCCTCCCCCACACACCAGCCCCCGTGAGACAAAGCCCCCTCCCCAGCCCCCGCGAGACAAAGTCCCCTTATCCCCGCCACCCCCACGCCAGCCCCGCGAGACAAAGTCCCCCTCCCCCTCCACCCCACCCCAGCCATTGCGAGACAAAGTCACCCTCCCCCCCACCCCAGGCCCGCGACCAAAGTCCCCCTCCCCCCTTCCCCCCACCCCATCTCCCGCGAGACAAAGTCCCCCGCCCCCCCTCCCCCTAACCCAGCCCCCGCGAGACAAAGTCCCTCTCCCCCCCTCTACCCCACCCCATCCTCCTGGATACAAAATACCCCTCCACCCCTGCCCTCCACCCAGCCCCCACGAGACAAAGTCCCCCTCCCCCCCTCCCCCGCCCCCGCGAGACAAGGTCCCCCCTCCCCCCTCCCCCCAACCCAGGCCCCACGCGACAAGGTCGCCCTCCCCCCCTCCCCTCCACCCCAGCCCCGGTCAGACAAAGTCCCCCTCCCCCACTCCCCCCCACTCCAGCCCCCGCGAGACAATGTCCCCCTCCCCCCTCCTACCCACACCAGCCCCCACGATACAAAGTCCCCCTCCCCCCCACCCCAGACCCCCGCTAGACTATGTCCCCCTCCCCCTCCCACCCTCACCAGGCCCTGCGAATCAAAGTCCCTCTTCCCCCCACCCCAGCCCCCGCGAGACAAAGTCCCACTCCCCCCCTTCCCCACACCACAGCACCCAGGAGACAAAGTCCCCCTCCTCCCCGGCCCAAAAACCGTGAGAAAATGTCCCCCTCCCTCCCATCGCCACCCCTGGCCCCGCGATACAATGTCCCCCTCCCCCTCTCCCCCCCACCCCAACCCCCACGAGACAAAGTCCCCCTCCCCCCCTTCACCCCACCCCAGCCCCCGCGAGACAAATGCCCACTCCCCCCCTCCCCCCCACCCCAGCCCCCGCGAGACAAAGTCCCACTCCCCCACTCCCCCCCACCCCAGCCCCCGCGAGACAATGTCCCCATCCCCCACTCCACCCCACCCCATCCCGTGAGACAAAGTCCCCCCACCCCCACCCCCCCACCACAGTCCCGCGAGACAAAGTCCCCCTCCCCCCCACACCAGCCCCCGCAAGACAAAGCCCCCCTCCCCCAGACCACAGCCCCCGCGAGACTAAGTCCCCCCACCCCCCCTCTCCCCCACCCCCCGCCCCAGCGAGACATAGACCCCCTCACCCCCACCTTCCCACAACAGCCTCCGCGAGACAAATTTCCTCTCCCCCCTGCCCCCTTTCCCCAGACTCCGCGAGAATAAATCCCCCTCACCATCCCCCCCACCCCAGCCCCGTGAAACAATGTTCCCCTACCCCCCTCCCCCACACCCCAGCCCCCCCGAGACAAAGCCCCCTCCCCCCTCACCCACAGCCCTGCCCCCGCGCGACAAAGTCCCCCTACCCCTGCCACTCCACCTCAGCCCCCGCGAGACAAAGTCCCCCTCCCCATCCACCCCACCCCAGCACCTGTGAGACAAAGTCCGCCTACCCCATCCCCCAAACCCCAGCCCCCACGAGACAAAGCCCCCTCCCCCACTCCACTGCCCCCGTGAGACAAAGTCCCCCTACACCTGCCAGCCCACCCCAGCCCCCGCGAGACAAAGTCCCCCTCCCCGCCACACCAGCCCCCGTGAGACAAAGTCCCCCTACACCCCACCCCCTCACCCCAGCCCCCACGAGTCAAAGTCCCCCTCCCCCCCCACTGCCCAGCTTCCGCGAGATAATGTCCCCCTCCCCCCTCCGCCCCTCCCCAGCCCCCGCGAGACAAAGTCCCCCTCCCACCCTCCCCCCCAACCCAGCCCCCGTGAGACAAAGTCCCCATCCCCCCTTCCACCCCAGACAAGCACCGGCGAGACAAAGTCCCCCTTCCCTCCACCCCAGACACCACGAGACAATGTCCCCCTCCCCTCCCTCCCCCCACCCCAGGCCCCGCGATACAATGTCCCCCTCACCCCCTCCCCCCAACCCCAGCCACCGCGAGACAATGTCCCCCTCCCCCCTTCCACCTACCTCAGCCCCCGCGAGACAAAGTCCCCCACCCCCCCCTCCCCCCCCACCCCAGCCCCCGTGAGACAAAGCCCCTTACCTCCCTCCCCCCACCCCAGCCCCCGCGAGACAATGTCCCCCTCCCCCACCCCCACACCCCAGCCCCCGTGAGACAAAGTCCCCCTCCCCCATGATCCGCGCCCCAGCCCCCCGCGAGACAAAGTCCCCCTCACCCCCCTCCCCAGCCCCCGCGAGACAAAGTCCCCTTCCCCCCCTCCCCCCCAACACAGCCCCCGCGAGACAAAGTCCCCCTCCCCCCTACCCCCCACCCCAGCCCCGGCGAGACAAAGTCCCCCTCCCCCCCACCCCAGACACAGCGAGACAATGTCCCCCTCCCCCCTCCCCCCACCCCTGGCCCCGCGATACAATGTCCCTGTCCGCCCCTCCCCCCAACCCCAGCCCCCCGCGAGACAAAGTCCCCTCCCCCCTTCCCCCCACCCCAGCCCTCGTGAGACAAATTCCCCTACCCCCCTCTCCCCCCACGCCAGCCCCCGTGAGAAAAAGTCCCCCTACCCCCCTCCCCCACACACCAGCCCCCGTGAGACCAGCCCCCTCCACAGCCTCCGCGAGACAAAGTCCCCCTATCCCCCGCCACCCCACCCCAGACCCGCGAGACAAAGTCCCCCGCCCCCTCCCCCCCACCCCAGCCCCGGCGAGACAAAGTCCCCCTCCCCCCCACCCCAGACACAGCGAGGCAATGTCCCCCTCCCCCCTCCCCCCACCCCTGGCCCCGCGATACAAAGTCCCCTCCCCCCCCTCCCCCCCACCCCAGCCCCCGTGAGACAAATTCCCCCACCCCCTCTCCCCCCCACCCCTTCTCCCCCCCCACCCCAGCCCCCATGAGACAAAGTCCACCTACCCCTTCCACCCACCCCAGCCCCCGTGAGACAAATTCCCCCACCCCATCTCCCCCCCACCCCCTCTCCCCCCCCACCCCAGCTCCCGTGAGACAAAGTCCCCCTACACCCTCCCCCACACACCAGCCCCCGTGAGACAAAGCCCCCTCCCCAGCCCCCGCGAGACAAAGTCCCCCTATCCCCGCCACCCCACGCCAGCCCCGCGAGACAAAGTCCCCCTCCCCCTCCACCCCACCCCAGCCATTGCGAGACAAAGTCACCCTCCCCCCCACCCCAGGCCCGCGACCAAAGTCCCCCTCCCCCCTTCCCCCCACCCCATCTCCCGTGAGACAAAGTCCCCCGCCCCCCTCCCCCTAACCCAGCCCCCGCGAGACAAAGTCCCCCTCCCCCCCTCTACCCCACCCCAACCCCCGGGAGACAAAGTCCCCCTCCCCCCCCTCCCCCCAACCCCAGCCCCCAACAGACAAAGTCCCCCTCCACCCCCTCCCCAGCCCCCGCAAGACACTCACCCTCCCCCCCCTCCCCCGCTCCACCCAACCCCAGCCCTCGCAAGACAATGTCCCCCTCCCCCACTCCCCTCCACCCCTGCTCCGCGAGACAAAGTCCCCCTCCCCCCTCACCAGCCCCCGCGAGACAAAGTCCCCCTCCCCCCTCCCCCAGACCACAGCCCCCGCGAGACAAAGTCCCCCACCTCCCCTCTCCCCAACCTTAGTCCCCGCGAGACAAAGACCCCCTCACCCCCCTCCTTCCCACACCAGCCCCCGCGAGACAAATTCCCTCTCCCCCCCACCTACCACCCCAGCCCCCGCGAGACAAAGTCCCCCTCCCCATCCCCCCCACCCCAGCCCCCGTGAGACAAAGTCCGCTTACCGCATCCCCCACACCCCAGACCCGCGAGACAAAGCCCCCTCCCCCTCTCCCCTGCCCCCGCGAGACAAAGTCCCCCTACACCTGCCAGCCCACCCCAGCCTCCGCGAGACAAAGTCCCCCTCCCCGCCACACCAGCCCCCGTGAGACAAAGTCCCCCTTCCCCCCTCCCCCTCACCCCAGGCCCGCGACCAAAGTCCTCCTCCCCCCCTCCCCCCAACGCAGCCCCCGCGAGACAAAGTCCCTCTCAACCCCTCTACCCCACCCCTTCCCCCTGGATACAAAATACCCCTCCACCCCTCCCCCCCACCCCAGCTCCCGCGAGACAAAGTCCCCCTGCACCCCTCCACCCCACCCCAGCCCCCACGAGACAAAGTCCCCCTCCACCCCTCCCCACCACCCCAGCCCCCGCGAGACAAATTGCCCCTTCCCCCCTCCCCCCCACACCAGCCCCCGTGAGACAAAGTCCCCCTCCCCCCTCCCCCCAACCCCAGCCCCGGTCAGACAAAGTCCCCCTCCCCCACTCCCCCCCACTCCAGCCCCCGCGAGACAATGTCCCCCTCCCCCCTCCTACCCACACCAGCCCCCACGATACAAAGTCCCCCTCCCCCCCACCCCAGACCCCGCTAGACTATGTCCCCCTCCCCCTCCCACCCTCACCAGGCCCTGCGAATCAAAGTCCCTCTTCCCCCCACCCCAGCCCCCGCGAGACAAAGTCCCACTCCCCCCCTTCCCCACACCACAGCACCCAGGAGACAAAGTCCCCCTCCTCCCCGGCCCAAAAACCGTGAGAAAATGTCCCCCTCCCTCCCATCGCCACCCCTGGCCCCGCGATACAATGTCCCCCTCCCCCTCTCCCCCCCCACCCCAACCCCCACGAGACAAAGTCCCCCTCCCCCCCTTCCCCCCACCCCAGCCCCCGCGAGACAAATGCCCACTCCCCCCCTCCCCCCCACCCCAGCCCCCGCGAGACAAAGTCCCACTCCCCCACTCCCCCCCCACCCCAGCCCCCGCGAGACAATGTCCCCATCCCCCACTCCACCCCACCCCATCCCGTGAGACAAAGTCCCCCCACCCCCACCCCCCACCACAGTCCCGCGAGACAAAGTCCCCCTCCCCCCCCACACCAGCCCCCGCAAGACAAAGCCCCCCTCCCCCAGACCACAGCCCCCGCGAGACAAAGTCCCCCACCCCCCTCTCCCCCACCCCCGCCCCAGCGAGACATAGACCCCCTCACCCCCACCTTCCCACAACAGCCTCCGCGAGACAAATTTCCTCTCCCCCCTGCCCCCTTTCCCCAGACTCCGCGAGAATAAATCCCCCTCACCATCCCCCCCACCCCAGCCCCGTGAAACAATGTCCCCCTACCCCCTCCCCCACACCCCAGCCCCCCCGAGACAAAGCCCCCTCCCCCCTCACCCACAGCCCTGCCCCCGCGCGACAAAGTCCCCCTACCCCCGCCACTCCACCTCAGCCCCCGCGAGACAAAGTCCCCCTCCCCATCCACCCCACCCCAGCACCCGTGAGACAAAGTCCGCCTACCCCATCCCCCAAACCCCAGCCCCCGCGAGACAAAGCCCCCTCCCCCACTCCACTGCCCCCGTGAGACAAAGTCCGCCTACCCCATCCCCCAAACCCCAGCCCCCGCGAGACAAAGCCCCCTCCCCCACTCCACTGCCCCCGTGAGACAAAGTCCCCCTACCCCCCACCCCCTCACCCCAGCCCCCACGAGTCAAAGTCCCCCTCCCCCCCCCACTGCCCAGCTTCCGCGAGATAATGTCCCCCTCCCCCCTCTGCCCCTCCCCAGCCCCCGCGAGACAAAGTCCCCCTCCCACCCTCCCCCCCAACCCAGCCCCCGTGAGACAAAGTCCCCATCCCCCCTTCCACCCCAGACAAGCACCGGCGAGACAAAGTCCCCCTTCCCTCCACCCCAGACACCACGAGACAATGTCCCCCTCCCCTCCCTCCCCCCACCCCAGGCCCCGCGATACAATGACCCCCTCACCCCCTCCCCCCAACCCCAGCCCCCGCGAGACAATGTCCCCCTCCCCCCTTCCACCTACCTCAGCCCCCGCGAGACAAGGTCCCCCACCCCCCCTCCTCCCCACCCCAGCCCCCGTGAGACAAAGCCCCTTACCTCCCTCCCCCCACCCCAGCCCCCGCGAGACAATGTCCCCCTCCCCCACCCCCACACCCCAGCCCCCGTGAGACAAAGTCCCCCTCCCCCATGATCCGCGCCCCAGCCCCCGCGAGACAAAGTCCCCCTCACCCCCCTCCCCAGCCCCCGCGAGACAAAGTCCCCTTCCCCCCCTCCCCCCCAACACAGCCCCCGCGAGACAAAGTCCCCCTCCCCCCCTCCCCCCCACCCCAGCCCCGGTGAGACAAAGTCCCCCTCCCCCCCACCCCAGACACAGCGAGACAATGTCCCCCTCCCCCCTCCCCCCACCCCTGGCCCCGCGATACAATGTCCCTGTCCGCCCCTCCCCCCAACCCCAGCCCCCGCGAGACAAAGTCCCCTCCCCCCTTCCCCCCACCCCAGCCCTCGTGAGACAAATTCCCCTACCCCCTCTCCCCCCACGCCAGCCCCCGTGAGAAAAAGTCCCCCTACCCCCTCCCCCACACACCAGCCCCCGTGAGACCAGCCCCCTCCACAGCCTCCGCGAGACAAAGTCCCCCTATCCCCACCACCCCACCCCAGACCCGTGAGACAAAGTCCCCCGCCCCCTCCCCCCCCACCCCAGCCCCGGCGAGACAAAGTCCCCCTCCCCCCCACCCCAGACACAGCGAGGCAATGTCCCCCCCCCCTCCCCCCACCCCTGGCCCCGCGATACAAAGTCCCCTCCCCCCCTCCCCCCCACCCCAGCCCCCGTGAGACAAATTCCCCCACCCCCTCTCCCCCCCACCCCTTCTCCCCCCCACCCCAGCCCCCGTGAGACAAAGTCCACCTACCCCTTCCACCCACCCCAGCCCCCGTGAGACAAATTCCCCCACCCCCTCTCCCCCCACCCCCTCTCCCCCCCCACCCCAGCTCCCGTGAGACAAAGTCCCCCTACACCCTCCCCCACACACCAGCCCCCGTGAGACAAAGCCCCCTCCCCAGCCCCCGCGAGACAAAGTCCCCTTATCCCCGCCACCCCACGCCAGCCCCGCGAGACAAAGTCCCCCTCCCCCTCCACCCCACCCCAGCCATTGCGAGACAAAGTCACCCTCCCCCCCACCCCAGGCCCGCGACCAAAGTCCCCCTCCCCCCTTCCCCCCACCCCATCTCCCGCGAGACAAAGTCCCCCGCCCCCCTCCCCCTAACCCAGCCCCCGTGAGACAAAGTCCCTCTCCCCCCCTCTACCCCACCCCATCCTCCTGGATACAAAATACCCCTCCACCCCTGCCCTCCACCCAGCCCCCACGAGACAAAGTCCCCCTCCCCCCCTCCCCCGCCCCCGCGAGACAAGGTCCCCCTCCCCCCTCCCCCCCAACCCAGGCCCCACGCGACAAGGTCGCCCTCCCCCCCCTCCCCTCCACCCCAGACCCGGCGAGACAAAGTCTCCCGGCCCCCCCCTCCCCAGCCCCCGCGAGGCAAAGTACCCCTCCCCCCCTCCCCCCAACCCAGCCCCAACGAGACAAAGTCGCCCTCCCCCCCTCCCCTCCACCCCAGCCCCGGCAAGATAAAGTCCCCCTCCCCCCCACCCCAGACACCGCGAGACAATGTCCCCCTCCACCCCCCCACCCCAGGCCCCGTGATACAATGTTCCCCTCCCCCCAACCCCAGCCCCCGCGAGACAAAGTCCCCCTCCCCCCTTCCCCCCCACCCAAGCCCCGCGAGACAAAGTCCCTCTACCACCCTCCCCCCCACCCCAGCCTCTGCGAGACAAAGTCCCATACCCCACTCCCCCCCAGCCCAGCCCCTGCAAGACAATGTCCCCCTGCCCCACTCCCCCCACACGTGCCCCCGCGAGACAATGTCCCCCTCCCCCCTCCCCCCACCTCAGCTCCCACGAGACAAATTCCCCCTCCCCCCCTGCCCCCCACCCCAGCACCTGCCAGACAAAGTCCCCCTCCCCTCTCCCCCCACCCCAGCCCCCATGAGACAAAGTCCCCCTACCCCCTCCCCCACACACCAACCCCCGCGAGACAAAGCCCCCTCCCCAGCCCCGGCGAGACAAAGTCCCCCTACCCCCGTGACCCCAACCCAGCCCCCGCGAGACAAAGTCCCCCTCCCCCCTCCACCCCACCCCAGCCCCCGTGAGACAAAGTCACCCTCCCCCCCCAGTCCAGGCCCGCGAACAAAGTCCCCCTCCCCCCCTCCCCCAACACGGCCCCCGCGAGACAAAGTCCCCCTCCCCCACTCCCCCCACGCCTGCCCCCGCGAGACAAAGTCCCCCTACCCCCCTCCCCCACACACCAGCCCCCGCGAGACAAAGTCCCCCTACCCCCGCCATCCCACACCAGCACCCGCGAGACAATTCCTCCTCCCCCATCCCCCCATCCCAGCACCCGCGAGACAAAGTCCCCTCCTCCCCACCCTAGAAACCGCGAGACAATGTCCCCCTCCCCCCCACCCCCACCCCTGGCCCCGTGATACAAAGTCCCCCTCCCCCCCTCCCCCCCACCCCAACCCCCGGGAGACAAAGTCCCCCTCCCCCCTCCCCCCAACCCCAGACCCCAACAGACAAAGTCCCCCTCCCCAGCCCCCGCAAGACACTCACCCTCCCCCCCCTCCCCCGCTCCACCCAACCCCAGCCCTCGCAAGACAATGTCCCCCTCCCCCCACTCCCCTCCACCCCTGCTCCGCGAGACAAATTCCCCCTCCCCCCTCACCAGCCCCCGCGAGACAAAGTCCCCCTCCCCCCTCCCCCAGACCACAGCCCCCGCGAGACAAAGTCCCCCACCTCCCCTCTCCCCAACCTTAGTCCCCGCGAGACAAAGACCCCCTCACCCCCTCCTTCCCACACCAGCCCCCGCGAGACAAATTCCCTCTCCCCCCCACCTACCACCCCAGCCCCCGCGAGACAAAGTCCCCCTCCCCATCCCCCCCACCCCAGCCCCCGTGAGACAAAGTCCGCTTACCGCATCCCCCACACCCCAGACCCGCGAGACAAAGCCCCCTCCCCCTCTCCCCTGCCCCCGCGAGACAAAGTCCCCCTACACCTGCCAGCCCACCCCAGCCTCCGCGAGACAAAGTCCCCCTCCCCGCCACACCAGCCCCCGTGAGACAAAGTCCCCCTTCCCCCCTCCCCCTCACCCCAGGCCCGCGACCAAAGTCCTCCTCCCCCCTCCCCCCAACGCAGCCCCCGCGAGACAAAGTCCCTCTCAACCCCTCTACCCCACCCCTTCCCCCTGGATACAAAATACCCCTCCACCCCTCCCCCCCACCCCAGCTCCCGCGAGACAAAGTCCCCCTGCACCCCTCCACCCCACCCCAGCCCCCACGAGACAAAGTCCCCCTCCACCCCTCCCCACCACCCCAGCCCCCGCGAGACAAATTGCCCCTTCCCCCCTCCCCCCCACACCAGCCCCCGTGAGACAAAGTCCCCCTCCCCCCTCCCCCCAACCCCAGCCCCGGTCAGACAAAGTCCCCCCTCCCCCACTCCCCCCCCACTCCAGCCCCCGCGAGACAATGTCCCCCTCCCCCCTCCTACCCACACCAGCCCCCACGATACAAAGTCCCCCTCCCCCCCACCCCAGACCCCGCTAGACTATGTCCCCCTCCCCCTCCCACCCTCACCAGGCCCTGCGAATCAAAGTCCCTCTTCCCCCCCACCCCAGCCCCCGCGAGACAAAGTCCCACTCCCCCCCTTCCCCACACCACAGCACCCAGGAGACAAAGTCCCCCTCCCCCCCTTCCCCCAACCCCAGCCCCTGCCAAAGTCCCCCTTCCCACCTCCCCCCCAACCTCCCCCCCACCCCAGCCCCTGCCAGACACAGTCCCCCTTCCCCCCTCACCCCCACCCCAGCCTCTGCCAGACAAAGTCCCCCTTCCCCCCCTCCCCCCCACTCCCCGCCCCTGCCAGACAAAGTCCCCCTCCCTCCCTCCCCCCCCACGCCAGCCCCCGCCAGGCAACTTCCCCCTCCCCCCTCCCTCCCACACCAGCCCCCACCAGACAAAGACCCCCTCCCCAGCCCCCGTAAGACAAAGACCCCTCCCCCCCCCACCCCAGCCCCCGCCGGACAAAGTCCCCCTCCCCGCAACCCCAGCCCCCACGAAACAATGTCCCCCCTCCCCCCCTCCGCCCCTCCCCAGCCCCCGTGAGACAAAGTCCCCCTCCCACCTTCCGCCCCAACCCAGCCCCCATGAGACAAAGCCCCCACCCCCATCCCCCCTCCCCTGTCCCCGCAAGACAATGTCCCCCTACCCCCGCTTCCCCAACAAAGCCCCCGTGAGACAAAGTCCCCCACCCCCCCCTCCCCCCCACCCCAACACCCCAGCCCCCTTGAGACAAATTCCCCCTCCCCCATGATCCGCACCCCAGCCCCCGCAAGACAAAGTCCCCCTCACCCCCCTCCCCAGCCCCGCGAGACAAAGTCCCCCTCCCCCCTCCCCTCCACCCCAGCCCCGGCGAGACAATGTCCCCCTCCCCCCCACCCCAGACACAGCGAGACAAAGTCTCCCTCCCCCCTCCCCCCCCACCCCTGGCCCCACGATACAATGTCCCCCTCCCCCCAACCCCAGCCCCCGCGAGACAAAGTCTCCCTGCCCCCTTTCCCCCACCCCAGCCCCCGTGAGACAAATTCCCCCAACCCCTCTCCCCCCCCACCCGAGCCCCCGTGAAACAAAATCCCCCTACCCCCTCCCCCCACACACCAGCCCCCGTGAGACAAAGCCCCCACCCCAGCCCCCGCGAGACAAAGTCTCCCTATCCCCGCCACCCCACGCCAGCCCCGCGAGACAAAGTCCCCCTCCCCCCTCCACCCCACCCCAGCCATTGCGAGACAAAGTCACCCTCCCCCCCCACCCCAGGCCCGCGACCAAAGTCCCCCTCCCCCCTCCCCCCAACGCAGCCCCCGCGAGACAAAGTCCCTCTCACCCCCTCTACCCCACCCCATCCCCCTGGATACAAAATACCCCTCCACCCCTCCCCCCCACCCCAGCCCCCGCGAGACAAAGTCCCCCTGCACCCCTCCCCCCCACCCCAGCCCCCGCGAGACAAAGTCCCCCCTCCACCCCTCCCCACCACCCCAGCCCCCGCGAGACAAATTCCCCCTTCCCCCTCCCCCCGCACCCCAGCCCCTGTGAGACAAAGTCCCCCTCCCCCCCCTCCCCCCCACCCCAGCCCCCGTCAGACAAAGTCCCCCTCCCCCACTCCCCCCCCACTCCAGCCCCCGTGAGACAATGTCCCCCTCCCCCCTCCTTCCCACACCAGACCCCACGATACAAAGTCCCCCCTCCCCCCCCACCCCAGCCCCCGCTAGACTATGTCCCCCTCCCCCTCCCACCCTCACCAGGCCCCGCACATCAAAGTCCCTCTTCCCCCCACCCCAGCCCCCGCGAGACAAAGTTCCACTCCCCCCCTTCCCCACACCACAGCACCCAGGAGACAAAGTCCCCCTCCCCCCTTCCCCCCCACCCCAGCCCCCTGCCAAAGTCTCCCTTCCCCCCCCTCCCCCCCACCCCAGCCCCTGCCAGACAAAGTCCCCCTTCCCCCCTCACCCCCACCCCAGCCCCTGCCAGACACAGTCCCCCTCCCTCCATCCACCCCACCACGCCAGCCCCCGACAGGCAACTTCCCCCCTCCCCCCTCCCTCCCACACCAGCCCCCGCCAAACAAAGTCCCCCTCCCCAGCCCCCGCAAGACAAAGACCCCTCCCCCCCCAACCCAGCCCCCGCCGGACAAAGTCCCCCTCCCCGCCACCCCCCGCCACCCCCAGCCCCCGCGAAACAATGTCCCCCTCCCCCCCTCCACACCACCCCAGCACCGGCGAGACTAAGTCCCCCTCCGCCCACCCCCAGACACCGCGAGACAATGTGCCCCTCCCACCCTCCCCCCAGCCCAGGCCCCGCAATACAATGTCCCCTTTTCCCCACCCCAGCCCCCGTGAGACAAAGACCCACTCCCCCCCTCCCCACGACGCCAGCCCCCCGCGAGACAATGTCCCCCTCCCCCACTCACCCCACCCCTGCCCCCGCGAGACAAAGTCCCCCAACTCCCTCCCCCCCACCCCCCCAGCCCAGCCCCCCCGAGAAAAGTCCCATCCCCCCTGACCCGCACCCCAGCCACCGCGAGACAAATTCCCCCTCACCCCCCTCACCAGCCCCCGCGAGACAAAGTCCACCTCCCCCCCCTCCCCCCCCACCCCAGCCCCGGCGAGACAAAGTCCCCCTCCCCCCCCACCCCAGACACAGCGAGACAATGTCCCCCTCCCCCCCTCCCCACACCCCAGGCCCGGCAATACAATATCCCCCTCCCCCTACACCCAACCCCAGCCCCCCGCGAGACAAAGTCCCCCTCCCCCCTTTCTCCCCCTCCCCAGCACCCGCGAGACAAAGTCCCGCAACCCCCCAACCCCCCACCCCAGCCCCTGTGAGACAAAGTCCCCCTACCCCCCTCCCCCACACACCAGCCCCTGTGAGACAAAGCCCCCTCCCCAGTTGCTGCGAGACAAAGTCCCCCTCCCCCCGCCTACTCACGCCAGCCCCCGCGAGACAAAGTCCCCCTCCCCCCCCTCCACCCCACCCCAGCCACCGCGAGACAAAGTCACCCTCCCCCCAACTCCAGGACCGCGAACAAAGTCCCCCTCCCACCTCCCCCCCAACCCAGCCCCCACGAGATAAAGTCCCCCTCCCCCCCTCTACACCACCCCAGCCCCCTGGAGACAAAGTACCCCTCCAACCCTCCACCCCTCACGAGCCCCCGCGAGACAATGTCCCCCTACCCCCCTTCCCCCCCACCCCAGCACCCACGAGACAATGTCCCCCTCCCACACTCCCCCCCCACCACTGCCCCCATGAGACAAAGTCCCCCTCCCCCCTCCCCCCCAACCCAGCCACCGCGAGACAAAGTCCCGCTCCCCCACTCCCCCCCACCCCAGCCCCCGTGAGACAATGTCCCCCTCCCCCCCACACCAGCCCCCGCGAGTCAAAGTCCCCCTCCCCCACACCCTAGCCCCCGTGAGGACAAAGTCCCCCTCCCCCCTTCCCCACACCACAGCACTCGCGAGACAAAGTCCCCCACCACCGCTCCCTCCCACCCCAGCCCCCGCGCGACAAAGTCCCCCTCCACCCCTGCC
>JANJGN010005482.1:0-20177 GCA_026770705.1 Isurus oxyrinchus | reverse complement strand
GGGGGGGTTTTGGGGACATTGTCTCGGGGGCGTTTTGGGGACGTTGTCTCGGGGGGGGTTTTTTGGGACATTGTCTCGGGGGGGTTTTGGGGACATTGTCCCGGGGGTTTTTGGGGACATTGTCTCGGGGGCGTTTTGAGGGGGGGTTTTGGGGACATTGTCTCGGGGGGGTTTTGGGGACATTGTCTCGGGGGGTTTTTGATGGGGGGTTTTGGGGACATTGTCTCGGGGGTGGTTTTGGGGGGGGCTTTTGGTGACATTGTCTCGGGGGGGTTTTGGGGACATTGTCCTCGGGGGGTTTTGGGGACATTGTCTCGGGGGAGTTTTGGGGACATTGTCTCAGGGTGGTTTTGGAGACATTGTCTCGGGAGGGTTTTTGGGGACATCGTCTCGGGGGTGTTTTGTGGGTTGTTTTGGGGACATTGTCTTGTGGGGGGTTTTGGGAACATTGTCTCGGGGGGTTTTGGGGGTGCGGTTTTTGGGGACATTGTCTCGGGGGGGTTTTGGGGACATTGTCTCGGGGGAGTTTTGGTTGGGTGTTTTGGGGACATTGTCTCGGGGGTGTTTTGAGGACATTGTCTCGGGGGAGTTTTGGGTGGGTGCTTTGGGGACATTGTCTCGGGGGATTTTGGAGACATGGTCTCGGGAGGGTTTTGGGGACATCGTCTCGGAGGTGTTTTGGGGGAGTGTTTTGGGGACATTGTCTTGTGGGGGGTATTGGGGACATTGTCTCGGGCGGGTTTTGGGAACATTGTCTCGGGGGTTTTGGGGGGTGGAGGTTTTGGGGACATTGTCTCGGGGGGGGTTTTGGGGACATTGTCTCGGGGGGGGTTTTGGGGACGTTGTCTCGGGGGGGTTTTGGGGACATTGTCTCTGGGGGGTTTTGGGGACATTGTCTCGGGGGGGTTTTGGGTGGGTGTTTTGGGGACATTGTCTCGGGGGGGGTTTTGAGGACATTGTCTCGGGGGGTTTTTGGGGTCATTGTCTCGGGGGGGGTTTTGGGGGATCGTTGTCTCGGGGGGGTTTTGGGGACATTGTCTCGGGGTGGTTTTGGGGACATTGTCTCGGGGGGTTTTGAGGACATTGTCTCGGGGGGGTTTTGGGGACATTGTCTCGAGGGGGTTTTGGGGACATTATCTCGGGGGTGTTTTGGGGGGGTGTTTTGGGGACATTGTCTCGTGGGGGGTTTTGGTGACATTCTCGCGGGGGGGTTTTGGGAACATTGTCTCGTGGGGTTTTGGGGGTGGGGGTTTTGGGGACATTGTCTCGGGGGGGTTTTGGGGACATTGACTCGGGGGGGTTTTGGGGACCTTGTCTCGGGGGGGGTTTTGGGGACGTTGTCTCGGGGGGGTTTTGGGGACATTGTCTCGGGGGGGTTTTGGGGACATTGTCTCGGGGGAGTTTTGGGTGGGTGTTTTGGGGACATTGTCTCGGGGGGGTTTTGAGGATATTGTCTCGGGGGGGGTTTCGGGACATTGTCTCGGGGGTGCTTTGGGGGGGTGTTTTGGGGCCATTGTCTCGTGGGGGGTTTTGGGGACATTGTTTCGGGGGGTGGTTTTGGGAACATTGTCTCGGTGGTTTTTGGGGGTGGGGGTTTTGGGGACATTGTCTCGGGGGTGTTTTGGGGACATTGTCTCGGGGGCGTTTTGGGGACGTTGTCTCGGGGGGGTTTTTTGGGACATTGTCTCGGGGGGGTTTTGGGGACATTGTCCCAGGGGTTTTTGGGGACATTGTCTCGGGTGGTTTTGGGGACATTGTCTCGGGGGTGTTTTGGGGACGTTGTCTCGGGGGGGATTTTTGGGACATTGTCTCGGGGGTGTTTTGGGGGGGGGTTTTGGGGACATTGTCTCGGGGGGGGTTTTTGTGGGGGCGTTTTGGGGACATTGTCTCGGGGGGGTTTTGGGAACATTGTCTCGGTGGGGATTTGGGGGGGGGTTTGGGGACATTGTCTCGGGGGGGGTTTTGCCGACATTGTCTCGAAGGGGTTCTGGGGACAATGTCTCGGGGGGGTTTGGGGGGGGATTTTGGGGACAGTGTCTCGGGGTGGTTTTGGCGACATTGTCTCGGGGGCTTTTTGGGGGTTGTTTTTGCGACATTGTCTTGTGGGGGGTTTTGGGAACATTGCCTCGGGGGGTTTTGGGGGTGCAGTTTTAGGGGACATTGTCTCGGGGGGGTTTTGGGGACATTGTCTCGGGGGAGTTTTGGGTGGGTGTTTTGGGGACATTGTCTCGGGGGGGGTTTGAGGACATTGTCTCGGGGGGCTTTTGGGGACATTGTCCTCTGGTGTGTTTTGGGGGGGGTGTTTTGGGGGACATTGTCTCGTGGGGGGTTTTGGGGACATTGTTGCGGGGGGGTTTTGGGAACATTGTCTCGGGGGGTTTAGGGGGGTGGGGGGTTTTGGGGACATTGTCTCGGGGGATTTTGGGGACATTGTCTCGGGGGCATTTTGGGGACGTTGTCTCGGGGGGGATTTTTGGGACATTGTCTCGGGGGTGTTTTGGGGGGGGTTTTGGGGACATTGTCTCGTGGGGTTTTGGGGGTGGGGGTTTTGGGGACATTGTCCTCGGGGGGGTTTTGGGGACATTGACTCGGGGGGGTTTTGGGGACATTGTCTCGGGGGGTGTTTTGGGGACGTTGTCTCGGGGGGGTTTTGGGGACATTGTCTCGGGGGGGTTTTGGGGACATTGTCTCGGGGAGTTTTGGGTGGGTGTTTTGGGGACATTGTCTCGGGGGGGTTTTGAGGACATTGTCTCGGGGGGGTTTTCGGGACATTGTCTCGGGGGTGTTTTGGGGGGGTGTTTTGGGGACATTGTCTCGTGGGGGGTTTTGGGGACATTGTTGCGGGGGGGTTTTGGGAACATTGTCTCGGGGGTTTTTGGGGGTGGGGGTTTTGGGGACATTGTCTCGGGGGTGTTTTGGGGACATTGTCTCGGGGGGGTTTTGCCGACATTGTCTCGAAGGGGTTCTGGGGGACAATGTCTCGGGGGGGTTTGGGGGGGGATTTTGGGGACAGTGTCTCGGGGGGGTTTTGGCGACATTGTCTCGGGGGCGTTTTGGGTGTTGTTTTGGGGACATTGTCTTGTGGGGGGTTTTGGGAACATTGCCTCGGGGGGTTTTGGGGGTGCAGTTTTAGGGGACATTGTCTCAGGGGGGTTTTGGGGACATTGTCTCGGGGGACTTTTGGGTGGGTGTTTTGGGGACATTGTCTCGGGGGGGTTTTGAGGACATTGTCTCGGGGGGGTTTTGGGGACATTGTCTCGGGGGGGGTTTTGGGGACGTTGTCACGGGGGGGGGGTTTTGGGGACATTGTCTCGGGGGAGTTTTGGGTGGGTGTTTTGGGGACATTGTCTCGGGGGGGTTTTGAGGACATTGTCTCGGGGGGGTTTTGGGGACATTGTCTCGGGTGTGTTTTGGGGGGGTGTTTTGGGGATATTGTCTCGTGGGGGGTTTTGGGGACATTGTTGCGGGGGGGTTTTGGGAACATTGTCTCGGGGGGTTTAGGGGGTGGGGGTTTTGGGGACATTGTCTCGGGGGGGTTTTGGGGACATTGTCTTGGGGGCGTTTTGGGGACGTTGTCTCGAGGGGGATTTTTGGGACATTGTCTCGGGGGTGTTTTGGGGGGGGTTTTGGGGACATTGTCTCGGGGGGTTTTTGTGGGGGGGTTTTGGGGACATTGTCTCGGGAGGGTTTTGGGAACATTGTCTCGGGGGGGATTTGGGGGGGTTTTTGGGACATTGTCTCGGGGGGGTTTTGGCGACATTGTCTCGAAGGGGTTCTGGGGACAATGTCTCGGGGGGGTTTGGGGGGGGATTTTGGGGACAGTGTCTCAGAGGCGTTTTGGGGACATTGTCTCAAGTGGGGTTTTGGGGGGAGTGTTTGGGGACATTGTCTCGGGAGGGTTTTGGGGACATTGTCTCGAGGGGGTTTTGGGGACATTGTCTCGGGGGTGTTTTGGGGGGGTGTTTTGGGGACATTGTCTCGTGGGGGGTTTTGGGGACATTATCGCGGGGGGGTTTTGGGAACATTGTCTCGTGGGGTTTTGGGGGTGAGGGTTTTGGGGACATTGTCTCGGGGGGGTTTTCGGGACATTGACTCGGGAGGGTTTTGGGGACATTGTCTCGGGGGGGGTTTTGGGGACGTTGTCTCGGGGGGGTTTTGGGGACATTGTCTCGGGGGGGTTTTGGGGACATTGTCTCGGGGGAGTTTTGGGTGGGTGTTTTGGGGACATTGTCTCGGGGGGGTTTTGAGTACATTGTCTCGGGGGGGTTTTCGGGACATTGTCTCGGGGGTGTTTTGGGGGGGGTGTTTTGGGGACATTGTCTCGTGGGGGCTTTTGGGGACATTGTTGCGGGGGGGTTTTGGGAACATTGTCTCGGGGGTTTTTGGGGGTGGGGGTTTTGGGGACATTGTCTCGGGGGTGTTTTGGGGACATTGTCTCGGGGGCGTTTTGGGGACGTTGTCTCGGGGGGGTTTTTTGGGACATTGTCTAGGGGGGGTTTTGGGGACATTGTCCCAGGGGTTTTTGGGGACATTGTCTCGGGGTGGTTTTGGGGACATTGTCTCGGGGGCGTTTTGGGGACGTTGTCTCGGGGGGGATTTTTGGGACATTGTCTCGGGGCTGCTTTGGGGGGGGGTTTTGGGGACATTGTCTCGGGGGGTGTTTTTGTGGGGGCGTTTTGGGGACATTGTCTCGGGGGGGTTCTGGGGACAATGTCTCGGGGGGGTTTGGGGGGGGATTTTGGGGACAGTGTATATGGGGGGTTTTGGCGACATTGTCTCGGGGGCGTTTTGGGGGTTGTTTTGGGGACATTGTCTTGTGGGGGGTTTTGGGAACATTGCCTCGGGGGGTTTTGGGGGTGCAGTTTTAGGGGACATTGTCTCGGGGGGGTTTTGGGGACATTGTCTCGGGGGAGTTTTGGGTGGGTGTTTTGGGGACATTGTCTCGGGGGGGTTTTGAGGACATTGTCTCGGGGGGGTTTTGGGGACATTGTCTCGGGTGTGTTTTGGGGGGGTTTTTTGGGGACATTGTCTCGTGGGGGGTTTTGGGGACATTGTTGCGGGGGGGTTTTGGGAACATTGTCTCGGGGGGTTGAGGGGGTGGGGGTTTTGGGGACATTGTCTCGGGGGGGTTTTGGGGACATTGTCTCGGGGGCGTTTTGGGGACGTTGTCTCGGGGGGGATTTTTGGGACATTGTCTCGGGGGTGTTTTGGGGTGGGTTTTGGGGACATTGTCTCGTGGGGTTTTGGGGGTGGGGGTTTTGGGGACATTGTCTCGGGGGGGTTTTGGGGACATTGTCTCGGGGGGGGTTTGCAGACATTGTCTCGAAGGGGTTCTGGGGACAATGTCTCGGGGGGGTTTGGGGTGGGATTTTGGGGACAGTGTCTCGGGGGTGTTTTGGCGACATTGTCTCGGGGGCGTTTTGGGGGTTGTTTTGGGGACATTGTCTTGTGGGAGGTTTTGGGAACATTGCCTCGGGGGGTTTTGGGGGTGCAGTTTTAGGGGACATTGTCTCGGGGGGGTTTTGGGGACATTGTCTCGGGGGAGTTTTGGGTGGGTGTTTTGGGGACATTGTCTCGGGGGGGTTTTGAGGACATTGTCTAGGGGGGGGGTTTGGGGACATTGTCTCGGGTGTGTTTTGGGGGGGTGTTTTGGGGACATTGTCTCGTGGGGGGTTTTGGGGACATTGTTGCGGGGTGGTTTTGGGAACATTGTCTCGGGGGGGTTTAGGGGGTGGGGGTTTTGGGGACATTGTCTCGGGGGGGTTTTGGGGACATTGTCTCGGGGGTGTTTTGGGGGGGGTTTTGGGGACATTGTCTCGGGGGGTTTTTGTGGTGGGGTTTTGGGGACATTGTCTCGGGGGGGTTTTGGGAACATTGTCTCGGGGGGGATTTGGGGGGGTTTTTGGGACATTGTCTCGGGGGGGTTTTGGCGACATTGTCTCGAAGGGGTTCTGGGGTCAATGTCTCGGGGGGGTTTGGGGGGGGATTTTGGGGACAGTGTCTCGGAGCGGTTTTGGCGACATTGTCTCGGGGGCGTTTTGGGGACATTGTCTCAAGGGGGGTTTTGGGGGGGGTGTTTGGGGACATTGTCTCGGGGGGGTTTTGGGGACATTGTCTCGGGTGTGTTTTGGGGGGGTGTTTTGGGGACATTGTCTCGTGGGGGGTTTTGGGGACATTGTTGCGGGGGGGTTTTGGGAACATTGTCTCGGGGGGTTTTTGTGGGGGGGTTTTGGGGACATTGTCTCGGGGGGGTTTTGGGAACATTGTCTCGGGGGGGATTTGGGGGGGTTTTTGGGACATTGTCTCGGGGTTGTTTTGGCGACATTGTCTCGAAGGGGTTCTGGGGACAATGTCTCGGGGGGGTTTGGGGGGGGATTTTGGGGACAGTGTCTCGGAGGGGTTTTGGCGACATTGTCTCGGGGGCGTTTTGGGGACATTGTCTCAAGGGGGGTTTTGGGGGGGGGTGTTTGGGGACATTGTCTCGGGAGGGTTTTGGGGACATTGTCTCGGGGGTGTTTTGGGGACATTGTCTTGGGGGGGTTTTGGGGGGGGATATTGGGGAGATTGTCCCGGGGGTTTTTGGGGACATTGTCTCGGGGGGTTTTGGGGACATTTTCTCGGGGGGGTTTTGGGGGGGGGCTTTTGGGGACATTGTCTCGGGTGGGTTTTGGGGACATTGTCTCGGGGGGGTTTTGGGGACATTGTCTCGGGGGAGTTTTGGGTGGGTGTTTTGGGGACATTGTCTCGGGGGGGTTTTGGAGACATTGTCTCGGGAGGGTTTTGGGGACATCGTCTCGGGGGTGTTTTGGGGGGTGTTTTGGCGACATTGTCTTGTGGGGGGTATTGGGGACATTGTCTCGGGCGGGTTTTGGGAACATTGTCTCGGGGGGTTTTGGGGGTGTAGGTTTTGGGGACATTGTCTCTGGGGGGTTTTGGGGACATTGTCTCGGGGGGGTTTTGGGGACTTTGTCTCGGGGGGGTTTTGGGGACATTGTCTCGGGGGGGTTTTGGGAACATTGTCTCGGGGGGTTTTGGGGGTGGAGGTTTTGGGGACATTGTCTCGGGGGGGTTTTGGGGACATTGTCTCGGGGGGGTTTTGGGGACGTTGTCTCGGGGGGGTTTTGGGGACATTGTCTCGGGGGGGTTTTGGGGACATTGTCTCGGGGGAGTTTTGGGTGGGTGTTTTGGGGACATTGTCTCGGGGGGGTTTTGAGGACATTGTCTCGGGGGGGTTTTGGGGACATTGTCTCGGGGGGTTTTTGGGGACGTTGTCTCGGGGGGGGTTTTGGGGACATTGTCTCGAGGGTGTTTTGGGTGGGTGTTTTGGGGACATTGTCTCGGGGGGGTTTTGGGGACATTGTCTCGGGGGGTTTTTGAGGGGGGGTTTTGGGGACATTGTCTCGGGGGGGTTTTGGGGGGGGCTTTTGGGGACATTGTCTCGGGGGGGTTTTGGGGACATTGTCTCGGGGGGTTTTGGGGACATTGTCTCGGGGGAGTTTTGGGTGGCTGTTTTGGGGACATTGTCTCAGTGTGGTTTTGGAGACATTGTCTCGGGAGGGTTTTGGGGACATCGTCTCGGGGGTGTTTTGGGGGTTGTTTTGGGGACATTGTCTTGTGGGGGGTTTTGGGAACATTGTCTCGGGGGGTTTTGGGGACATTGTCTCGGGGGAGTTTTGGGTGGGTGTTTTGGGGACATTGTCTCGGGGGTGTTTTGAGGACATTGTCTCGGGGGAGTTTTGGGTGGGTGCTTTGGGGATATTGTCTCGGGGGGTTTTGGAGACATTGTCTCGGGAGGGTTTTGGGGACATCGTCTCGGAGGTGTTTTGGGGGAGTGTTTTGGGGACATTGTCTTGTGGGGGGTATTGGGGACATTGTCTCGGGCGGGTTTTGGGAACATTGTCTCGGGGGTTTTGGGGGTGGGGGTTTTGGGGACATTGTCTCGGGGGGGTTTAGGGGGTGGGGGTTTTGGGGACATTGTCTCGGGGGGGTTTTGGGGACATTGTCTCGGGGGTGTTTTGGGGGGGGTTTTGGGGACATTGTCTCGGGGGGTTTTTGTGGTGGGGTTTTGGGGACATTGTCTCGGGGGGGTTTTGGGAACATTGTCTCGGGGGGGATTTGGGGGGGTTTTTGGGACATTGTCTCGGGGGGGTTTTGGCGACATTGTCTCGAAGGGGTTCTGGGGTCAATGTCTCGGGGGGGTTTGGGGGGGGATTTTGGGGACAGTGTCTCGGAGCGGTTTTGGCGACATTGTCTCGGGGGCGTTTTGGGGACATTGTCTCAAGGGGGGTTTTGGGGGGGGTGTTTGGGGACATTGTCTCGGGGGGGTTTTGGGGACATTGTCTCGGGTGTGTTTTGGGGGGGTGTTTTGGGGACATTGTCTCGTGGGGGGTTTTGGGGACATTGTTGCGGGGGGGTTTTGGGAACATTGTCTCGGGGGGTTTTTGTGGGGGGGTTTTGGGGACATTGTCTCGGGGGGGTTTTGGGAACATTGTCTCGGGGGGGATTTGGGGGGGTTTTTGGGACATTGTCTCGGGGTTGTTTTGGCGACATTGTCTCGAAGGGGTTCTGGGGACAATGTCTCGGGGGGGTTTGGGGGGGGATTTTGGGGACAGTGTCTCGGAGGGGTTTTGGCGACATTGTCTCGGGGGCGTTTTGGGGACATTGTCTCAAGGGGGGTTTTGGGGGGGGGTGTTTGGGGACATTGTCTCGGGAGGGTTTTGGGGACATTGTCTCGGGGGTGTTTTGGGGACATTGTCTTGGGGGGGTTTTGGGGGGGGATATTGGGGAGATTGTCCCGGGGGTTTTTGGGGACATTGTCTCGGGGGGTTTTGGGGACATTTTCTCGGGGGGGTTTTGGGGGGGGGCTTTTGGGGACATTGTCTCGGGTGGGTTTTGGGGACATTGTCTCGGGGGGGTTTTGGGGACATTGTCTCGGGGGAGTTTTGGGTGGGTGTTTTGGGGACATTGTCTCGGGGGGGTTTTGGAGACATTGTCTCGGGAGGGTTTTGGGGACATCGTCTCGGGGGTGTTTTGGGGGGGTGTTTTGGCGACATTGTCTTGTGGGGGGTATTGGGGACATTGTCTCGGGCGGGTTTTGGGAACATTGTCTCGGGGGGTTTTGGGGGTGTAGGTTTTGGGGACATTGTCTCTGGGGGGTTTTGGGGACATTGTCTCGGGGGGGTTTTGGGGACTTTGTCTCGGGGGGGTTTTGGGGACATTGTCTCGGGGGGGTTTTGGGAACATTGTCTCGGGGGGTTTTGGGGGTGGAGGTTTTGGGGACATTGTCTCGGGGGGGTTTTGGGGACATTGTCTCGGGGGGGTTTTGGGGACGTTGTCTCGGGGGGGTTTTGGGGACATTGTCTCGGGGGGGTTTTGGGGACATTGTCTCGGGGGAGTTTTGGGTGGGTGTTTTGGGGACATTGTCTCGGGGGGGTTTTGAGGACATTGTCTCGGGGGGGTTTTGGGGACATTGTCTCGGGGGGTTTTTGGGGACGTTGTCTCGGGGGGGGTTTTGGGGACATTGTCTCGAGGGTGTTTTGGGTGGGTGTTTTGGGGACATTGTCTCGGGGGGGTTTTGGGGACATTGTCTCGGGGGGTTTTTGAGGGGGGGTTTTGGGGACATTGTCTCGGGGGGGTTTTGGGGGGGGCTTTTGGGGACATTGTCTCGGGGGGGTTTTGGGGACATTGTCTCGGGGGGTTTTGGGGACATTGTCTCGGGGGAGTTTTGGGTGGCTGTTTTGGGGACATTGTCTCAGTGTGGTTTTGGAGACATTGTCTCGGGAGGGTTTTGGGGACATCGTCTCGGGGGTGTTTTGGGGGTTGTTTTGGGGACATTGTCTTGTGGGGGGTTTTGGGAACATTGTCTCGGGGGGTTTTGGGGACATTGTCTCGGGGGAGTTTTGGGTGGGTGTTTTGGGGACATTGTCTCGGGGGTGTTTTGAGGACATTGTCTCGGGGGAGTTTTGGGTGGGTGCTTTGGGGATATTGTCTCGGGGGGTTTTGGAGACATTGTCTCGGGAGGGTTTTGGGGACATCGTCTCGGAGGTGTTTTGGGGGAGTGTTTTGGGGACATTGTCTTGTGGGGGGTATTGGGGACATTGTCTCGGGCGGGTTTTGGGAACATTGTCTCGGGGGTTTTGGGGGTGGGGGTTTTGGGGACATTGTCTCGGGGGGGTTTTGGGGACATTGTCTCGGGGGGGGTTTTGGGGGCGTTGTCTCGGGGGGGTTTTGGGGACATTGTCTCGGGGGGGTTTTGGGGACATTGTCTCGGGGGGGTTTTGGGTGGGTGTTTTGGGGACATTGTCTCGGGGGGGTTTTGAGGACATTGTCTCGGGGGGTTTTTGGGGTCATTGTCTCGGGGGGGGTTTTGGGGACGTTGTCTGGGGGGGGTTTTGGGGACATTGTCTCGGGGGGGTTTTGGGGACATTGTCTCGGGGGAGTTTTGGGTGGGTGTTTTGGTGACATTGTCTCGGGAGGGTTTTGGGGACATCGTCTCGGGGGTGTTTTGTGGGTTGTTTTGGGGACATTGTCTTGTGGGGGGTTTTGGGAACATTGTCTCGGGGGGTTTTGGGGGTGCGGTTTTTGGGGACATTGTCTCGGGGGGGTTTTGGGGACATTGTCTCGGGGGAGTTTTGGTTGGGTGTTTTGGGGACATTGTCTCGGGGGTGTTTTGAGGACATTGTCTCGGGGGAGTTTTGGGTGGGTGCTTTGGGGACATTGTCTCGGGGGATTTTGGAGACATGGTCTCGGGAGGGTTTTGGGGACATCGTCTCGGAGGTGTTTTGGGGGAGTGTTTTGGGGACATTGTCTTGTGGGGGGTATTGGGGACATTGTCTCGGGCGGGTTTTGGGAACATTGTCTCGGGGGTTTTGGGGGTGGAGGTTTTGGGGACATTGTCTCGGGGGGGTTTTGGGGACATTGTCTCGGGGGGGGTTTTGGGGACGTTGTCTCGGGGGGGTTTTGGGGACATTGTCTCTGGGGGGTTTTGGGGACATTGTCTCGGGGGGGTTTTGGGTGGGTGTTTTGGGGACATTGTCTCGGGGGGGTTTTGAGGACATTGTCTCGGGGGGTTTTTGGGGTCATTGTCTCGGGGGGGGTTTTGGGGGATCGTTGTCTCGGGGGGGTTTTGGGGACATTGTCTCGGGGTGGTTTTGGGGACATTGTCTCGGGGGGGTTTTGAGGACATTGTCTCGGGGGGGTTTTGGGGACATTGTCTCGAGGGGGTTTTGGGGACATTATCTCGGGGGTGTTTTGGGGGGGTGTTTTGGGGACATTGTCTCGTGGGGGGTTTTGGTGACATTCTCGCGGGGGGGTTTTGGGAACATTGTCTCGTGGGGTTTTGGGGGTGGGGGTTTTGGGGACATTGTCTCGGGGGGGTTTTGGGGACATTGACTCGGGGGGGTTTTGGGGACCTTGTCTCGGGGGGGGTTTTGGGGACGTTGTCTCGGGGGGGTTTTGGGGACATTGTCTCGGGGGGGTTTTGGGGACATTGTCTCGGGGGAGTTTTGGGTGGGTGTTTTGGGGACATTGTCTCGGGGGGGTTTTGAGGATATTGTCTCGGGGGGGTTTTCGGGACATTGTCTCGGGGGTGCTTTGGGGGGGTGTTTTGGGGCCATTGTCTCGTGGGGGGTTTTGGGGACATTGTTTCGGGGGGTGGTTTTGGGAACATTGTCTCGGTGGTTTTTGGGGGTGGGGGTTTTGGGGACATTGTCTCGGGGGTGTTTTGGGGACATTGTCTCGGGGGCGTTTTGGGGACGTTGTCTCGGGGGGGTTTTTTGGGACATTGTCTCGGGGGGGTTTTGGGGACATTGTCCCAGGGGTTTTTGGGGACATTGTCTCGGGGTGGTTTTGGGGACATTGTCTCGGGGGTGTTTTGGGGACGTTGTCTCGGGGGGGATTTTTGGGACATTGTCTCGGGGGTGTTTTGGGGGGGGTTTTGGGGACATTGTCTCGGGGGGGGTTTTTGTGGGGGCGTTTTGGGGACATTGTCTCGGGGGGGTTTTGGGAACATTGTCTCGGTGGGGATTTGGGGGGGGGTTTGGGGACATTGTCTCGGGGGGGTTTTGCCGACATTGTCTCGAAGGGGTTCTGGGGACAATGTCTCGGGGGGGTTTGGGGGGGGATTTTGGGGACAGTGTCTCGGGGTGGTTTTGGCGACATTGTCTCGGGGGCTTTTTGGGGGTTGTTTTTGCGACATTGTCTTGTGGGGGGTTTTGGGAACATTGCCTCGGGGGGTTTTGGGGGTGCAGTTTTAGGGGACATTGTCTCGGGGGGGTTTTGGGGACATTGTCTCGGGGGAGTTTTGGGTGGGTGTTTTGGGGACATTGTCTCGGGGGGGTTTTGAGGACATTGTCTCGGGGGGCTTTTGGGGACATTGTCTCTGGTGTGTTTTGGGGGGGTGTTTTGGGGACATTGTCTCGTGGGGGGTTTTGGGGACATTGTTGCGGGGGGGTTTTGGGAACATTGTCTCGGGGGGTTTAGGGGGTGGGGGTTTTGGGGACATTGTCTCGGGGGATTTTGGGGACATTGTCTCGGGGGCGTTTTGGGGACGTTGTCTCGGGGGGGATTTTTGGGACATTGTCTCGGGGGTGTTTTGGGGGGGGTTTTGGGGACATTGTCTCGTGGGGTTTTGGGGGTGGGGGTTTTGGGGACATTGTCTCGGGGGGGTTTTGGGGACATTGACTCGGGGGGGTTTTGGGGACATTGTCTCGGGGGGTGTTTTGGGGACGTTGTCTCGGGGGGGTTTTGGGGACATTGTCTCGGGGGGGTTTTGGGGACATTGTCTCGGGGGAGTTTTGGGTGGGTGTTTTGGGGACATTGTCTCGGGGGGGTTTTGAGGACATTGTCTCGGGGGGGTTTTCGGGACATTGTCTCGGGGGTGTTTTGGGGGGGTGTTTTGGGGACATTGTCTCGTGGGGGGTTTTGGGGACATTGTTGCGGGGGGGTTTTGGGAACATTGTCTCGGGGGTTTTTGGGGGTGGGGGTTTTGGGGACATTGTCTCGGGGGTGTTTTGGGGACATTGTCTCGGGGGGGTTTTGCCGACATTGTCTCGAAGGGGTTCTGGGGACAATGTCTCGGGGGGGTTTGGGGGGGGATTTTGGGGACAGTGTCTCGGGGGGGTTTTGGCGACATTGTCTCGGGGGCGTTTTGGGTGTTGTTTTGGGGACATTGTCTTGTGGGGGGTTTTGGGAACATTGCCTCGGGGGGTTTTGGGGGTGCAGTTTTAGGGGACATTGTCTCAGGGGGGTTTTGGGGACATTGTCTCGGGGGACTTTTGGGTGGGTGTTTTGGGGACATTGTCTCGGGGGGGTTTTGAGGACATTGTCTCGGGGGGGTTTTGGGGACATTGTCTCGGGGGGGGTTTTGGGGACGTTGTCACGGGGGGGGGGGGTTTTGGGGACATTGTCTCGGGGGAGTTTTGGGTGGGTGTTTTGGGGACATTGTCTCGGGGGGGTTTTGAGGACATTGTCTCGGGGGGGTTTGGGGGACATTGTCTCGGGTGTGTTTTGGGGGGGTGTTTTGGGGATATTGTCTCGTGGGGGGTTTTGGGGACATTGTTGCGGGGGGGTTTTGGGAACATTGTCTCGGGGGGTTTAGGCGGTGGGGGTTTTGGGGACATTGTCTCGGGGGGGTTTTGGGGACATTGTCTTGGGGGCGTTTTGGGGACGTTGTCTCGAGGGGGATTTTTGGGACATTGTCTCGGGGGTGTTTTGGGGGGGGTTTTGGGGACATTGTCTCGGGGGGTTTTTGTGGGGGGGTTTTGGGGACATTGTCTCGGGAGGGTTTTGGGAACATTGTCTCGGGGGGGATTTGGGGGGGTTTTTGGGACATTGTCTCGGGGGGGTTTTGGCGACATTGTCTCGAAGGGGTTCTGGGGACAATGTCTCGGGGGGGTTTGGGGGGGGATTTTGGGGACAGTGTCTCAGAGGCGTTTTGGGGACATTGTCTCAAGTGGGGTTTTGGGGGGAGTGTTTGGGGACATTGTCTCGGGAGGGTTTTGGGGACATTGTCTCGAGGGGGTTTTGGGGACATTGTCTCGGGGGTGTTTTGGGGGGGTGTTTTGGGGACATTGTCTCGTGGGGGGTTTTGGGGACATTATCGCGGGGGGGTTTTGGGAACATTGTCTCGTGGGGTTTTGGGGGTGAGGGTTTTGGGGACATTGTCTCGGGGGGGTTTTCGGGACATTGACTCGGGAGGGTTTTGGGGACATTGTCTCGGGGGGGGTTTTGGGGACGTTGTCTCGGGGGGGGTTTTGGGGACATTGTCTCGGGGGGGTTTTGGGGACATTGTCTCGGGGGAGTTTTGGGTGGGTGTTTTGGGGACATTGTCTCGGGGGGGTTTTGAGTACATTGTCTCGGGGGGGTTTTCGGGACATTGTCTCGGGGGTGTTTTGGGGGGGGGTGTTTTGGGGACATTGTCTCGTGGGGGCTTTTGGGGACATTGTTGCGGGGGGGTTTTGGGAACATTGTCTCGGGGGTTTTTGGGGGTGGGGGTTTTGGGGACATTGTCTCGGGGGGTGTTTTGGGGACATTGTCTCGGGGGCGTTTTGGGGACGTTGTCTCGGGGGGGTTTTTTGGGACATTGTCTAGGGGGGGGTTTTGGGGACATTGTCCCAGGGGTTTTTGGGGACATTGTCTCGGGGTGGTTTTGGGGACATTGTCTCGGGGGCGTTTTTGGGGACGTTGTCTCGGGGGGGATTTTTGGGACATTGTCTCGGGGCTGCTTTGGGGGGGGGTTTTTGGGGACATTGTCTCGGGGGGTGTTTTTGTGGGGGCGTTTTGGGGACATTGTCTCGGGGGGGTTCTGGGGACAATGTCTCGGGTGGGGTTTGGGGGGGGATTTTGGGGACAGTGTATAGGGGGGGTTTTGGCGACATTGTCTCGGGGGCGGTTTTGGGGGTTGTTTTGGGGACATTGTCTTGTGGGGGGTTTTGGGAACATTGCCTCGGGGGGTTTTGGGGGTGCAGTTTTAGGGGACATTGTCTCGGGGGGGTTTTGGGGACATTGTCTCGGGGGAGTTTTGGGTGGGGTGTTTTGGGGACATTGTCTCGGGGGGGTTTTGAGGACATTGTCTCGGGGGGGTTTTGGGGACATTGTCGGTCCGGGTGTGTTTTGGGGGGGTTTTTTGGGGACATTGTCTCGTGGGGGGTTTTGGGGACATTGTTGCGGGGGGGTTTTGGGAACATTGTCTCGGGGGGTTGAGGGGGTGGGGGTTTTGGGGACATTGTCTCGGGGGGGTTTTGGGGACATTGTCTCGGGGGCATTTTGGGGACGTTGTCTCGGGGGGGATTTTTGGGACATTGTCTCGGGGGTGTTTTGGGGTGGGTTTTGGGGACATTGTCTCGTGGGGTTTTGGGGGTGGGGGTTTTGGGGACATTGTCTCGGGGGGGTTTTGGGGACATTGTCTCGGGGGGGGGTTTGCAGACATTGTCTCGAAGGGGTTCTGGGGACAATGTCTCGGGGGGGTTTGGGGTGGGATTTTGGGGGACAGTGTCTCGGGGGTGTTTTGGCGACATTGTCTCGGGGGCGTTTTGGGGGTTGTTTTGGGGACATTGTCTTGTGGGAGGTTTTGGGAACATTGCCTCGGGGGGTTTTGGGGGTGCAGTTTTAGGGGACATTGTCTCGGGGGGGTTTTGGGGACATTGTCTCGGGGGAGTTTTGGGGTGGGTGTTTTGGGGACATTGTCTCGGGGGGGTTTTGAGGACATTGTCTAGGGGGGGGTTTGGGGGACATTGTCTCGGGTGTGTTTTGGGGGGGTGTTTTGGGGACATTGTCTCGTGGGGGGTTTTGGGGACATTGTTGCGGGGTGGTTTTGGGAACATTGTCTCGGGGGGGTTTAGGGGGTGGGGTTTTGGGGACATTGTCTCGGGGGGGTTTTGGGAACATTGTCTCGGGGGGGATTTGGGGGGGTTTTTGGGACATTGTCTCGGGGGGGTTTTGGCGACATTGTCTCGAAGGGGTTCTGGGGTCAATGTCTCGGGGGGGTTTGGGGGGGGATTTTGGGGACAGTGTCTCGGAGCGGTTTTGGCGACATTGTCTCGGGGGCGTTTTGGGGACATTGTCTCAAGGGGGGTTTTGGGGGGGGTGTTTGGGGACATTGTCTCGGGGGGGTTTTGGGGACATTGTCTCGGGTGTGTTTTGGGGGGTGTTTTGGGGACATTGTCTCGTGGGGGGTTTTTGGGGACATTGTTGCGGGGGGGTTTTGGGAACATTGTCTCGGGGGTTTTTGTGGGGGGGGTTTTGGGGACATTGTCTCGGGGGGGTTTTGGGAACATTGTCTCGGGGGGGATTTGGGGGGGTTTTTTGGGACATTGTCTCGGGGTTGTTTTGGCGACATTGTCTCGAAGGGGTTCTGGGGACAATGTCTCGGGGGGTTTGGGGGGGGATTTTGGGGACAGTGTCTCGGAGGGGTTTTGGCGACATTGTCTCGGGGGCGTTTTGGGGACATTGTCTCAAGGGGGGTTTTGGGGGGGGGGTGTTTGGGGACATTGTCTCGGGAGGGTTTTGGGGACATTGTCTCGGGGGTGTTTTGGGGACATTGTCTTGGGGGGGTTTTGGGGGGGGATATTGGGGAGATTGTCCCGGGGGTTTTTGGGGACATTGTCTCGGGGGGTTTTGGGGACATTTTCTCGGGGGGGTTTTGGGGGGGGGGCTTTGGGGACATTGTCTCGGGTGGGTTTTGGGGACATTGTCTCGGGGGGGTTTTGGGGACATTGTCTCGGGGGAGTTTTGGGTGGGTGTTTTGGGGACATTGTCTCGGGGGGGTTTTGGAGACATTGTCTCGGGAGGGTTTTGGGGACATCGTCTCGGGGGTGTTTTGGGGGGGTGTTTTGGCGACATTGTCTTGTGGGGGGTATTGGGGACATTGTCTCGGGCGGGTTTTGGGAACATTGTCTCGGGGGGTTTTGGGGGTGTAGGTTTTGGGGACATTGTCTCTGGGGGGTTTTGGGGACATTGTCTCGGGGGGGTTTTGGGGACTTTGTCTCGGGGGGGTTTTTGGGGACATTGTCTCGGGGGGGTTTTGGGAACATTGTCTCGGGGGGTTTTGGGGGTGGAGGTTTTGGGGACATTGTCTCGGGGGGGTTTTGGGGACATTGTCTCGGGGGGGTTTTGGGGACGTTGTCTCGGGGGGGTTTTGGGGGACATTGTCTCGGGGGGGTTTTGGGGACATTGTATCGGGGGAGTTTTGGGTGGGTGTTTTGGGGACATTGTCTCGGGGGGGTTTTGAGGACATTGTCTCGGGGGGGTTTTGGGGACATTGTCTCGGGGGGTTTTTGGGGACGTTGTCTCGGGGGGGGTTTTGGGGACATTGTCTCGAGGGTGTTTTGGGTGGGTGTTTTGGGGACATTGTCTCGGGGGGGTTTTGGGGACATTGTCTCGGGGGGTTTTTGAGGGGGGGTTTTGGGGACATTGTCTCGGGGGGGTTTTGGGGGGGGCTTTTGGGGACATTGTCTCGGGGGGGTTTTGGGGACATTGTCTCGGGGGGTTTTGGGGACATTGTCTCGGGGGAGTTTTGGGTGGCTGTTTTGGGGGACATTGTCTCAGTGTGGTTTTGGAGACATTGTCTCGGGAGGGTTTTGGGGACATCGTCTCGGGGGTGTTTTGGGGGTTGTTTTGGGGACATTGTCTTGTGGGGGGTTTTGGGAACATTGTCTCGGGGGGTTTTGGGGACATTGTCTCGGGGGAGTTTTGGGTGGGTGTTTTGGGGACATTGTCTCGGGGGTGTTTTGAGGACATTGTCTCGGGGGAGTTTTGGGTGGGTGCTTTGGGGATATTGTCTCGGGGGGTTTTGGAGACATTGTCTCGGGAGGGTTTTGGGGACATCGTCTCGGAGGTGTTTTGGGGGAGTGTTTTGGGGACATTGTCTTGTGGGGGGTATTGGGGACATTGTCTCGGGCGGGTTTTGGGAACATTGTCTCGGGGGTTTTGGGGGTGGGGGTTTTGGGGACATTGTCTCGGGGGGGTTTTGGGGACATTGTCTCGGGGGGGGGTTTTGGGGACGTTGTCTCGGGGGGGTTTTGGGGACATTGTCTCGGGGGGTTTTGGGGACATTGTCTCGGGGGGGTTTTGGGTGGGTGTTTTGGGGACATTGTCTCGGGGGGGTTTTGAGGACATTGTCTCGGGGGGTTTTTGGGGTCATTGTCTCGGGGGGGGGTTTTGGGGACGTTGTCTCGGGGGGGGTTTTGGGGACATTGTCTCGGGGGGGTTTTGGGGACATTGTCTCGGGGGAGTTTTGGGTGGGTGTTTTGGTGACATTGTCTCGGGGGGGTGTTTTGGGGACATTGTCTCGAGGGGGTTTTGGGGACATTGTCTCGGGGGTGTTTTGGGGGGGTGTTTTGGGGACATTGTCTCGTGGGGGTTTTGGGGACATTATCGCGGGGGGGGTTTTGGGAACATTGTCTCGTGGGGTTTTGGGGGTGGGGGTTTTGGGGACATTGTCTCAGGGGGGTTTTGGGGACATTGACTCGGGGGGGGTTTTGGGGACCTTGTCTCGGGGGGGGGTTTTGGGGACGTTGTCTCGGGGGGGTTTTGGGGACATTGTCTCGGGGGGGTTTTGGGGACATTGTCTCGGGGGAGTTTTGGGTGGGTGTTTTGGGGACATTGTCTCGGGGGGGTTTTGAGGACATTGTCTCAGGGGGGTTTTCGGGACATTGTCTCAGGGGTGTTTTGGGGGGGGTGTTTTGGGGACATTGTCTCGTGGGGGGTTTTGGGGACATTGTCTCGGGGGAGTTTTGGGTGGGTGTTTTGGGGACATTGTCTCGGGGGGGGTTTTGAGGACATTGTCTCGGGGGGGTTTTGGGGACATTGTCTCGGGGGGTTTTTGGGGACGTTTGTCTCGGGGGGGGTTTTGGGGACATTGTCTCGAGGGTGTTTTGGGTGGGTGTTTTGGGGACATTGTCTCGGGGGGGTTTTGGGGACATTGTCTCGGGGGGTTTTTTGAGGGGGGGTTTTGGGGACATTGTCTCGGGGGGGTTTTGGGGGGGGCATTTGGGGACATTGTCTCGGGGGGGTTTTGGGGACATTGTCTCGGGGGGTTTTGGGGACATTGTCTCGGGGGAGTTTTGGGTGGCTGTTTTGGGGACATTGTCTCAGTGTGGTTTTGGAGACATTGTCTCGGGAGGGTTTTGGGGACATCGTCTCGGGGGTGTTTTGGGGGTTGTTTTGGGGACATTGTCTTGTGGGGGGTTTTTGGGAACATTGTCTCGGGGGGTTTTGGGGACATTGTCTCGGGGGGAGTTTTGGGTGGGTGTTTTGGGGACATTGTCTCGGGGGTGTTTTGAGGACATTGTCTCGGGGGAGTTTTGGGTGGGTGCTTTGGGGACATTGTCTCGGGGGGGTTTTGGAGACATTGTCTCGGAGGGTTTTGGGGACATCGTCTCGGAGGTGTTTTGGGGGAGTGTTTTGGGGACATTGTCTTGTGGGGGGTATTGGGGGACATTGTCTCGGGCGGGTTTTGGGAACATTGTCTCGGGGGTTTTGGGGGTGGGGGTTTTGGGGACATTGTCTCGGGGGGGTTTTGGGGACATTGTCTCGGGGGGGGGTTTTGGGACGTTGTCTCGGGGGGGTTTTGGGGACATTGTCTCGGGGGGGTTTTGGGGACATTGTCTCGGGGGGGTTTTGGGTGGGTGTTTTGGGGACATTGTCTCGGGGGGGTTTTGAGGACATTGTCTCGGGGGGTTTTTGGGGTCATTGTCTCGGGGGGGGTTTTGGGGACGTTGTCTCGGGGGGGTTTTGGGGACATTGTCTCGGGGGGGTTTTGGGGACATTGTCTCGGGGGAGTTTTGGGTGGGTGTTTTGGTGACATTGTCTCGGGGGGGTTTTGGGGACATTGTCTCGAGGGGGTTTTGGGGACATTGTCTCGGGGGTGTTTTTGGGGGGGTGTTTTGGGGACATTTGTCCTCGTGGGGGTTTTGGGGACATTATCGCGGGGGGGTTTTGGGAACATTGTCTCGTGGGGTTTTGGGGGTGGGGGTTTTGGGGACATTGTCTCAGGGGGGTTTTGGGGGACATTGACTCGGGGGGGTTTTGGGGACCTTGTCTCGGGGGGGGGTTTTGGGGACGTTGTCTCGGGGGGGTTTTGGGGACATTGTCTCGGGGGGGTTTTGGGGACATTGTCTCGGGGGAGTTTTGGGTGGGTGTTTTGGGGACATTGTCTCGGGGGGGTTTTGAGGACATTG
>JANJGN010005481.1:0-20191 GCA_026770705.1 Isurus oxyrinchus | reverse complement strand
GGAGGAGGTTACAGAGATAGGGAGGGTTGTAGGGCCTGGAGGAGGTTATCGAGATAGGGAGGGTTGTAGGGGCTGGAGGATGTTACAGAGATAGGGAGGGTTATAGAGGCTGGAGGAGGTTACAGAGATAGGGAGGGTTGTAGGGGCTGGAGGAGGTTACAGAGATAGGGAGGGTTGTAGAGGCTGGAGGAGGTTACAGAGATAGGGAGGGTTGTAGAGGCTGGAGGAGGTTACAGAGATAGGGAGGGTTGTGGGGGCTAGAGGAGGTTACAGAGATAGGGAGGGCTGTAGGGGCTGGAGGAGGTTACAGAGATAGGGAGGGTTGTAGGTGTAGGAGGAGGTTAGAGAGATAGGGAGGGTTGGAGAGGCTGGAGGAGGTTACCGAGATAGGGAGGGTTGTAGAGACTGGAGGAGGTTATAGGGATAGGGAGGGTTGTAGGGGCAGGAGGCGGTTACAGAGATAGGGAGGGTTGTCAGGGACTGGAGGAGATTACAGAGTTAGGGACGGTTGTAGGGGCCAATGCAGTTTACGAGATAGGGAGGGTTGTAGGGGCTAGAGGAGGTTACAGAGATAGGGAGGGGTGTAGGGGCTGGAGGAGGTTACAGAGATAGGGAGGGTTGTGGGGACTGGTGGAGGTTACAGAGATAGGGAGGGTTGTAGGGGCTGGAGGAGGTTACAGAGATAGGGAGGGTTGTAGGGGCTGGAGGAGGTTACAGAGATAGTGAGATTTGTGGGGGCTGGAGGAGATTACAGAGATAGGGAGGGTTGTAGGGGCTGGAGGTGGTTACAGAGATAGGGAGTGTTGTAGGGGCTGGAGGAGGTTACAGATATAGGGAGGGTTGTAGGGGTAGGAGGAGGTTACAGAGATGGGGATGGTTGTAGCGGCTGGAGGAGGTTACAGAGATATGGAGGGTTGTAGGGGCTGGAGGAGGTTACAGAGATAGGGAGGGTTGTAGGGCCTGGAGGAGGTTACAGAGATAGGGAGGATTGTAGGGGCTGGAGGAGTTTACAGAGATAGGGAGGGTTGTGGGGGCTGGAGGAGGGTACAGAGATGGGAAGGGTTGTAGGGACTGGAGGAGGTTACAGAGATAAGGCGTTTCATAGGAGCTGGAGGAGGTTACAGAGATAGGGAGGGTTGTAGGTTCTGGAGGTGGTTACAGAGTTAGGGAGGGATGTAGGTGTTGGAGGAGGTTACAGAGATAGGGAGGGTTGTGGGGGCTGGAGGAGTTTACAGAGATAGGGAGGGTTGTAGGGTCTGGAGTTGGTTACAGAGCTAGGTAGCTTTGTAGGGGCTGGAGGAGGTTACAGAGATAGGGAATGTTGTAGGGGCTGGAGGAGGTTACAGCGATAGGGAGGGGTAGGGGCTGGAGGATGTTACAGAGATGGGGAGGGTTGTAGGGTCTGGAGGAGATTACAGAGATGGGGAGGGCTGTAGGGGCTGGAGGAGGTTATAGAGATAGGGAGGGTTGTAGTGTTTGGAGGGGGATACAGAGATAGGGAGGGGTAGGGCTGGAGGAGGTTACAGAGATAGGGAGGTTTGTAGGGGCTGGAGGAGATTGCAGGGTTAGGGAGGGTTGTAGGGGCTGGAGGAGGTTACAGAGATAGGGAGGGTTGTAGGGGCTGGAGGAGGTTACAGAGATAGGGAGGGTTGTAGGGGCTGGAGGAGGTTTTAGAGATAGGGAGGTGTTTAGGGGCTGGAGGAGGTTACAGAGATAGGGAGGGTTGTAGGGGCTGGAGGAGTTTACAGAGATCAGGGAGGGTTGTAGGGGCTGGAGGAGGTTACAGAGATAGGGAGTGTGTAGGGGCTGGATGAGTTTACAGAGATAGGGAGGGGTAGGGGCTGAAGGATGTTACAGAGATAGGGAGGTGTAGTGGCTGGTGGAGGTTGGAGAGATAGGGAGGGTTGTAGGGGCTGAAGGAGGTTACAGAGATAGGGAGGGTTGTCGGGGCTGGAGGAGGTTACAGAGATAGGGAGGGGTAGGGGCTGGTGGAGGTTGGAGCGGTAGGGAGGTTTGTAGGGGCTGGTGGATGTTACAGAGGTAGGGAGGGTTGTAGGAGCTGGAGGAGGTTACAGAGGTAGGGAGGGTTGTAGGGGCTGGAGGATGTTACAGAGATAGGGAGGGTTGTAGGGGCTGGAGGAGGTTACAGAGATAGGGAGGGGTGTAGGGGCTGGAGGAGGTTACAGAGATAGGGAGGGGTAGGGCTGGAGGAGGTTACAGAGATAGGGAGCGGGGTAGGGGCTGGAGGATGTTACAGAGATAGGGAGGGTTGTAGGGGCTGGAGGAGGTTACAGAGATAGGGAGGGGTGTAGGGGCTGGAGGAGGTTACAGAGGTAGGGAGGGGTAGGGCTGGAGGAGGTTACAGAGATAGGGAGGGGGGTAGGGGCTGGAGGAGGTTACAGAGATAGGGAGGGGTGTAGGGGCTGGAGGAGGTTACAGAGATAGGGAGGGGTGTAGGGGCTGGAGGAGGTTACAGAGATAGGGAGGGTTGTAGGGGCTGGAGGAGGTTACAGAGATAGGGCGGGTTGTAGGGGCTGAAGGAGGTTACAGAGATAGGGAGGGTGTAGTGACTGGAGGAGGTTACAGAGATAGGGAGGGTTGTAGGGGCTGGAGGAGGTTACAGAGATAGGGAGGGTGTAGGGGCTGGAGGAGGTTACAGAGTTAGGGACGGTTGTAGGGGCCAATGCAGTTTACGAGATAGGGAGGGTTGTAGGGGCTAGAGGAGGTTACAGAGATAGGGAGGGGTGTAGGGGCTGGAGGAGGTTACAGAGATAGGGAGGGTTGTGGGGACTGGTGGAGGTTACAGAGATAGGGAGGGTTGTAGGGGCTGGAGGAGGTTACAGAGATAGGGAGGGTTGTAGGGGCTGGAGGAGGTTACAGAGATAGGGAGGTTTGTGGGGGCTGGAGGAGATTACAGAGATAGGGAGGGTTGTAGGGGCTGGAGGAGGTTACAGATATAGGGAGGGTTGTAGGGGTAGGAGGAGGTTACAGAGATAGGGAGGGTTGTAGGGGCTGGAGGAGGTTACAGAGATAGGGAGAGTTGTAGGGGCTGGAGGAGGTTACAGAGATAGAGAGGGTTGTGGGGTAGGAGGAGGTTACAGAGATAGGGAGGGTTGTAGGGGCTGGAGGAAGTTACAGAGATAGGGAGGGTTGTAGGGGCTGGAGGAGGTTACAGAGATAGGGAGGGTTGTAGGGGTTGGAGGAGGTTACAGAGATAGGGAGGGTTGTAGGGGCTGGAGGAGGTTACAGAGATAGGGAGGGTTGTAGGTGTAGGAGGAGGTTAGAGAGATAGGGAGGGTTGTAGGGGCTGGAGGAGGTTACAGAGATAGGGAGGGTTGTAGGGACTGGAGGAGGTTACAGAGATAGGGAGTGGTGTAGGGACTGGAGGAGGTTACAGGGATAGGGAGGGTTGTAGAGACTGGAGGAGGTTACAGGGATAGGGAGGGTTGTAGGGGCAGGAGGCAGTTACAGAGACAGGGAGGGTTATAGGGGTCGGGAGGAGATTACAGAGATAGGGAATGTTGTAGGGGCCGATGGAGTTTACAGAGACATGGAGAGTTGTAGGGGCTGGAGGAGGTTACAGAGATAGGGAGGGTTGTAGTGGCTTCAGGACGTTACAGAGATAGGGAGGGTTGTAGGGGCTGGAGGAGGTTACAGAGATAGGGAGTGTTGTAGGGGCTGGAGAAAGTTACAAAGATAGGGAGGGTTGTTGGGGCTGGAGGAGGTTACAGAGATAGGGAGGGTTGTAGGGGCTGGAGGTGGTTACAGAGATTGGGAGGGTTGTAGGGGCTGAAGGAGGTTACAGAGATAGGGAGGGTTGTAGGGGTAGGAGGAGGTTACAGAGATGGGGTGGGTTGAGGGTTTGAAGGAGGTTACAGAGATAGGGAGGTTTGTAGGGGTAGGAGGAGGTTACAGAGATGGGGTGGGTTGAGGGGCTGGAGGAGGTTACAGAGATGGGGAGGGTTGTAGGGGCTGGAGGAGGTTACCGAGATACGGAGGGTTGTAGGGGCTGGAGTAGGTTACAGAAATGTGGAGGGTTATAGAGGCTGGAGGAGGTTACAGAGATAGGGAGGGTTGTAGGGCCTGGAGGAGGTTATCGAGATAGGGAGGGTTGTAGGGGCTGGAGGATGTTACAGGGATAGGGAGGGTTATAGAGGCTGGAGGAGGTTACAGAGATAGGGAGGGTTGTAGGGGCTGGAGGAGGTTACAGAGATAGGGAGGGTTGTAGAGGCTGGAGGAGGTTACAGAGATAGGGAGGGTTGTAGAGGCTGGAGGAGGTTACAGAGATAGGGAGGGTTGTGGGGGCTAGAGGAGGTTACAGAGATAGGGAGGGCTGTAGGGGCTGGAGGAGGTTACAGAGATAGGGAGGGTTGTAGGTGTAGGAGGAGGTTAGAGAGATAGGGAGGGTTGGAGAGGCTGGAGGGGGTTACCGAGATAGGGAGGGTTGTCAGGGACTGGAGGAGATTACAGAGTTAGGGACGGTTGTAGGGGCCAATGCAGTTTACGAGATAGGGAGGGTTGTAGGGGCTAGAGGAGGTTACAGAGATAGGGAGGGGTGTAGGGGCTGGAGGAGGTTACATAGATAGGGAGGGTTGTGGGGACTGGTGGAGGTTACAGAGATAGGGAGGGTTGTAGGGGCTGGAGGAGGTTACAGAGATAGGGAGGGTTGTAGGGGCTGGAGGAGGTTACAGAGATAGTGAGATTTGTGGGGGCTGGAGGAGATTACAGAGATAGGGAGGGTTGTAGGGGCTGGAGGTGGTTACAGAGATAGGGAGTGTTGTAGGGGCTGGAGGAGGTTACAGATATAGGGAGGGTTGTAGGGGTAGGAGGAGGTTACAGAGATGGGGATGGTTGTAGCGGCTGGAGGAGGTTACAGAGATATGGAGGGTTGTAGGGGCTGGAGGAGGTTACAGAGATAGGGAGGGTTGTAGGGCCTGGAGGAGGTTACAGAGATAGGGAGGATTGTAGGGGCTGGAGGAGTTTACAGAGATAGGGAGGGTTGTGGGGGCTGGAGGAGGGTACAGAGATGGGAAGGGTTGTAGGGACTGGAGGAGGTTACAGAGATAAGGAGTTTCATAGGAGCTGGAGGAGGTTACAGAGATAGGGAGGGTTGTAGGTTCTGGAGGTGGTTACAGAGTTAGGGAGGGATGTAGGTGTTGGAGGAGGTTACAGAGATAGGGAGGGTTGTGGGGGCTGGAGGAGTTTACAGAGATAGGGAGGGTTGTAGGGTCTGGAGTTGGTTACAGAGCTAGGTAGCTTTGTAGGGGCTGGAGGAGGTTACAGAGATAGGGAATGTTGTAGGGGCTGGAGGATGTTACAGAGATGGGGAGGGTTGTAGGGTCTGGAGGAGTTTACAGAGATGGGGAGGGCTGTAGGGGCTGGAGGAGGTTATAGAGATAGGGAGGGTTGTAGTGTTTGGAGGGGGATACAGAGATAGGGAGGGGTAGGGCTGGAGGAGGTTACAGAGATAGGGAGGTTTGTAGGGGCTGGAGGAGATTGCAGGGTTAGGGAGGGTTGTAGGGGCTGGAGGAGGTTACAGAGATAGGGATGGTTGTAGGGGCTGGAGGAGGTTACAGAGATAGGGAGGGTTGTAGGGGCTGGAGGAGGTTTTAGAGATAGGGAGGTGTTTAGGGGCTGGAGGAGGTTACAGAGATAGGGAGGGTTGTAGGGGCTGGAGGAGTTTACAGAGATCAGGGAGGGTTGTAGGGGCTGGAGGAGGTTACAGAGATAGGGAGTGTGTAGGGGCTGGATGAGTTTACAGAGATAGGGAGGGGTAGGGGCTGAAGGATGTTACAGAGATAGGGAGGTGTAGTGGCTGGTGGAGGTTGGAGAGATAGGGAGGGTTGTAGGGGCTGAAGGAGGTTACAGAGATAGGGAGGGTTGTCGGGGCTGGAGGAGGTTACAGAGATAGGGAGGGGTAGGGGCTGGTGGAGGTTGGAGCGGTAGGGAGGTTTGTAGGGGCTGGTGGATGTTACAGAGGTAGGGAGGGTTGTAGGAGCTGGAGGAGGTTACAGAGGTAGGGAGGGTTGTAGGGGCTGGAGGATGTTACAGAGATAGGGAGGGTTGTAGGGGCTGGAGGAGGTTACAGAGATAGGGAGGGGTGTAGGGGCTGGAGGAGGTTACAGAGATAGGGAGGGGTAGGGCTGGAGGAGGTTACAGAGATAGGGAGCGGGGTAGGGGCTGGAGGATGTTACAGAGATAGGGAGGGTTGTAGGGGCTGGAGGAGGTTACAGAGATAGGGAGGGGTGTAGGGGCTGGAGGAGGTTACAGAGATAGGGAGGGGTAGGGCTGGAGGAGGTTACAGAGATAGGGAGGGGGGTAGGGGCTGGAGGAGGTTACAGAGATAGGGAGGGGTGTAGCGGCTGGAGGAGGTTACAGAGATAGGGAGGGGTGTAGGGGCTGGAGGAGGTTACAGAGATAGGGAGGGTTGTAGGGGCTGGAGGAGGTTACAGAGATAGGGCGGGTTGTAGGGGCTGAAGGAGGTTACAGAGATAGGGAGGGTGTAGTGACTGGAGGAGGTTACAGAGATAGGGAGGGTTGTAGGGGCTGGAGGAGGTTACAGAGATAGGGAGGGTGTAGGGGCTGGAGGAGGTTACAGAGATAGGGAGGAGATGAGGCCATGGAGGATTTTGGAAATAGGAATATGGACACGAGGCAACGTAGGTCAGTGAGAAAGGGGGGGGGTTGTGCGGCCGAGACTTGGTTACTCGGCAATTAAAGTTTCTGTGTGTTTATTTTTCATGTATAGCCCTCGAGAATCTGGGATATGACTCTCTCCCTTACTCAGGCTGTTTGCAAGATATCAGGCTGCAGGGAGAACCCGTGGACTTCAACCAGGCCTGGTTCAAACACGATAGCATATCGTCCCATAGCTGCCCGGCTCCTAAATAACCTCCGAGCCCATCGATGGACGCTGGAGGCTTTGTCCAGCGGCCTAGTAAAGGATTCAGGAAGTAGAATTGGAGACTCCCGTTAATTCGGGAGGCCCTAAGTGTTTACACAGACCGCTTGGAGCCCGAATGCTGCAAACAGGCAATAGGCTGCGTGACTCGATTTTTGTCCAGCGTAGATATGATGGGCCGAGTGGCCTCGTTCTGTGCTGCACCACCACCCCCACTCACTCCTGTCAGCTGATTCTCTGCTAGCCTCCTCAGCCCTGCTTTCCTCTCCCTGTATCCTCTGCAAGCTGCTCTTGACAATAAACCCTTGAAAAATAGACCCGGTTGTCTGCTGTGCTTTTTGTGGAGTCCACAGAATGGTCCCAATGGGAGGCCATCTGGATCTCCGTGTGGCGCTGGATCTTCGGGAATCGAACGGCGGGACTGGCCCTCAGAGGGGCTGAATGGCCACCTCCTTTCCCCATCTCTCTCTGCCTGTGAGTCTAGAGAAAGCTTTGCATTCTCCTACAACGCCCTCCCACGGATTTGAGGTTTTGTGTCGCGGCTTGACACTGGTTCCAGGGAGACTGAAGTTCTCAGGATCCCCCCTCGGCCTGGTTGGTGAATCCCGAGCTGGGCCCTCTGTCTTTGGGAGCCGCTTCCTGGGATTAAAGGGAGGGTCATTCAGCCAGAGTTCATGCTCTTGACTGTGATCTGGAAGGCGCTGCCTGAAAGGGTTGGGGGGGGGGGGTGGGGTGGGGGGGGCGTAGGAGTGAGGGGGTGAAACAGATTCAATAGGAACTTTCAAAAGGGAATTGGATAAATACTTGAAGGACTATGAGGGGGCGGGGAGGGGGGGGAGGGGTGGGGGGGGGAGAACAGATGGGGTTGTGGGGGGGGTTGGGGGGAGGTTGGGGGGGCAAAGAGCAAGTCTATTTCGACGGCTCTTTCAAAGAGTCAGCACGGGCACGATGGGTGGAATGGCCTCTGTGATGTGTGCGGGATTGTCGTGTGAGGTGAGTCTGAGGAGGCTGGGGGCCTGTATTGTCTAGCGTTTCGGAGAACGAAAGGCCATCCCATTGAACCTTCCAAAATTCTTACAGGGCCTGAAGGGGTAGATGTGGATGAGATGTTTCCCCCCTGTATGGTGGGCTGGTGGGGGTGGGGGTGGGGGTCTAGAAACAGGGGGCGCAGTCTCCGAATAAGAGGCAGGTCATTTGAGGCTGAGATGAGGAGAATTTCCTTCACCCAGAGGGCAGTGAACCTTTGGAATTCTCTACCCCAGAGGGCTGCGGAGGGTCAGTCATTGAGCGTGTTCAAGACTGAGATCGATAGATTTCTGGATACTATTAATATACAAGGAGCAGGAGGAGGCCATTCAGCCCCTCGAGCCTAGTCCGCCATTTAATAAGATCATGGCTGATCTGACAGTAACCTGAAATCTGCATCCCACCCACCCCTGATAACCTATCACCCCCCTTGTTAGTCTAGAATCTATCTAGCTCGGCCTTAAGAAGATTCAGGCTCTGCTTCCACCGCATTTCCAGGAAGGAGAGTTCCAAAGGACTCACGACCCTCTGAGAGAAGGATTATCTCCGTCTTAAATGGCCTGCCCCATTATTCGGAGACTGGGCCCCCTGTTTCTTGACCCTCCCCCCACCCCCAACCCCAGCCAGAGGCAACAAGATGACCCCGAGGGTTGGGGATAGGTGGTTGGTGGTCAGCCATGATTGCATCGAATGGGCCGAATGTCCTGTTCCTGATCCCGATCCCGCACACCATCCTCACCAGTCGGATTTTTGGAAAGTGGAGAGGTAGCGGGGCAAGGACTCAAAATGCACCCCCACACCCCCCACCCCCTCCCGGGGGCGGAATTTTGCCCTTGGCATGGGGGCATCGGGCTGGGAGTGGGGGTTGGAAAACAACCCACTGCCCACGACCGGGCCCGGAAGTCAATTTCACTCCGGCCGGCCAATTAAATCCCTCCCTGCGTGAAACGCCATCGGCGGCGCCCGGCACTGCCTTGGAGGGTCGGGCGGGGGTGGGGGGGGGGGGGGGGGGGGTGGGGGGTAGGAAGGGGGTGCGAGTCGGGCGAGTCTGACCTTTGCGCGCCCTCCGTAACCACCCACCACCCCCCGCCCCTTCCCCTGAGGCACAGGGCCGCCTCGGAGGGACGAAGACACAACGGGACATAAGAGTTGAACAGAAAGGCGTCTCGGAGCACACCCCCTCCGTGCGACTCTGTCACAGGAGCGGGGACGTCTCAGCCACGGAAAATTAAAGCTTTCCTTTTATGCTTTTGGGAGAGACCTCTCCCCGCCCGTGGATGAGGTTTCCAAAAAACAAAACACTAATTTCCGGCACAGGGTATCCAGCAAAATTAAGCCGGCGCATGTTCCTCTTCACCGTTTCTGAACACTTTTATTTATTGGTTTTAAATAGATTGTGGGGGGAGGGGGTTGGTGGTGGTGGTTGGGGGCGGTGGTGGTGGTCGGTGGGGGGGCTGGTGGTCGGTGGGCGGGCTGGTGGGGTGGGAGGTGGTGGTGGTGGTTGGTGGTGGTGGTGGTGGTGGTGGTTGGGGGCGGTGGTGGTGGTCGGTGGGCGGGCTGGTGGGGTGGGAGGTGGTTTGGGGGTGGGGACGACGAATTCTGTGGCACACACGGTCAAGACTAATCCAAGCGGATCACCGAAACGCCAGTTCCCCTTTCTGATTGGCTGCGGGAGAGCAGCGAGTCCGGGTTACAGTCCAACGCCGCGGGTTGCCGGGAGCTCGCCGTTGGCTGAAAACCGAAGGGAGCCGAAAACCTGGCTCGTGGTAACAGCTTCTCAAACAGGGAGGCAAAGCCCTGAATTTAAAAAAAAAATCAGCAACGATCCCAGGGGAAAAAGAACGATTTATTTGGAATGAATCAGGTGCTCCTGCAATAATTGGGTCCCGAGCCAGTATTTGAAGTACAAAACTGGATGTAAATCCTTTCCTCGATAGTTGGTTTACTTACAGAATGCAACATTACATGTGTCTGCCCAGTATCCCAGCGGTCTCCCTTTATACTCTCTTTTAATTACTAGTAAATTAAACTAATTAACAAATAAACGAATCAACAAGAAGTCAAAACTTGAAAGGAAACCTGTCAAAATTTGATTAAAATGCTGCTCCAAAGGCTGATGAAGCACTCTAGGCTCTACCAAACACAGAGGGCCCCAGGCATACCAGTGGACACCATGTGCTCCCTCTCCGGGGGCGCACCCAGCCACAAACATAGCCGTGGAAGAGAGGCGGACACTCAGGCCAGGCGATCCAACAACCCCCCCCCCCCCCCCAATCCACCGCCCGCCCCACCCCCAACCCGCCTGCTTCCTGGACCTGTTAATGGCCATCTAGGCTAGGCCCAGGTGTAGGCCTACAAGGAGGTCCACCTCTCTACCCATCCCTCCCCTCACTTCCCCCACCCCCCACCCCACTATCGGGTGGCCAAAGATCAGGAGCATGGGGCTAAAGTGCAGCCAAATCCTGAGGACCTCTGGAAATTAAAAAGAGGGTGCAACCTACCACAGCCTCTGTACGCAAGGAACATGGACTCCGAAAGGCTGCAGAAAATATAGGTGACCTGGGAGTTGGTCAACCACCTTAACCTTCGCAGTCTCTCTTGGTGTGTTTTGAGTTCCAATAACAATAAACAAATTAACAAATTAGCTAATTAACAGCCCGGTAAAGGGGCAGTCTCTCTTTACAAGTGCTCTAGGTACTACCAGCAACCAATGCCTTTCACCTGAGTATCTTAACAATATAATTAACACACATTAACACCTTAGACTGAGAGGTGGAACCAGGCAGGGCTTTGAACCGCTGACTCCCAGATCACGTGTCACGCACTTAAATAAGTTAGTGTAAGCCAATCAAAGCACTCCGCCGGCCAACCTATCAGCAAACAGCCCAGCAGGGATTGGAAGCCAGGACTGTCCCTCATGGTGCTAACAGGGAAACACCTCAGCAATCCCGAGTCACAAGGTCACAGCCCGTCCATGACAAATAAAGTTGAAAGCAAGAGCTGATTAACTCCAGTAATCTGCAGCGTTCATCCAGGCTTCAGGCCAGGGAAGAGGATGAAGAGAAGGGATTATTTGTAACCATGCTAAGCTTCTTCGGAAGACTAAGATCGGACAAAGGTCACAGGGACTGTGTGGGATTAATAGATCAATCTTGCCAGAGAGGATAGCGCTCTCACCAGTTCTTGCGTCACAGTCATGAGGTTGAAGCGTCAAGTCCCACTCCAAGACCATGTTTATATAAACCGTGCAGACGCTCCCAGTGCCAATGACACACTTTTAGAGGGTCAGTACTGAGGGAGGGCTGCACTGTCGGAGGGTCAGTACTGAGGGAGTGCTGCACTGTCGGAGGGTCAGTACTGAGGGAGTGCCGCACTGTTGGAGGGTCAGTACTGAGGGAGGGCTGCACTGTTGGAGGGTCAGTACTGAGGGAGGGCTGCACTGTTGGAGGGTCAGTACTGAGGGAGGGCTGCACTGTCGGAGGGTCAGTACTGAGGGAGTGCCGCACTGTCGGAGGGTCAGTACTGAGGGAGGGCTGCACTGTTGGAGGGTCAGTACTGAGGGAGGGCTGCACTGTTGGAGGGTCAGTACTGAGGGAGGGCCGCACTGTCAGAGAGTCAGTACTGAGGGAGTGCCGCACTGTCAGAGGGTCAGTACTGAGGGAGTGCCGCGCTGTCGGAGGGTCAGTACGGAGGGAGTGCTGCACTGTCGGAGGATCAGTACTGAGGGAGTGCTGCACTGTCGGAGGGTCAGTACTGAGCGAGTGCCGCACTGTTACAGGGTCAGTACTGAGGGAGTGCCGCACTGTCGGAGGGTCAGTCATTCCATAAAACTGTTTCAGCTACACCTCTCTCGAACAATATTCAATGGCCACGATTACAATGAAGAGCAGGGAAGAGGTCTACTCGGTTTTCCGAGATCAATATTTATCCCTCAACTAACGTCACTGAAAACCGATGAACTGGGTCATTATCACTACGCTGTTTGAGGGATCTTGCTGTGCTAACTTTGCTGTTGCCTTTCTGACATCGCAACAGTGACTGCACTTCAAAAAGTATTTCATAGCTGGAAAGGACTTTGTACACTCCTGAGGTGGGAAAAGGAATGACAGATATTAAAATCTTTCTTATGGCTCAGAGACAAAAACGATCTTTACTCGCAAATGTCATCAATATTGAGATGTTTGTTTACATAGCAACACCGCCCTCTGGAGGGAAAAAGATGGAACAGAACAAAGCAAATTTCCAGAACATTCTCTGGCTCACGTATGATACATAGTAAATCTCCCTCTACACTGTCCCCATCAAACACTCCCAGGACAGGTACAGCACGGGGTTAGATATAGAGTAAAGCTCCCTCTACACTGTCCCATCAAACATTCCCAGGACAGGTACAGCACGGGGTTAGATACAGAGTAAACTCCCTCGACACTGTCCCCATCAAACACTCCCAGGACAGGTACAGCACGGGGTTAGATACAGAGTAAATCTCCCTCTACACTGTCCCCATCAGACACTCCCAGGAAAGGTACAGCACGGGGTTAGATACAGAGTAAAGCTCCCTCTACACTGTCCCCATCAGACACTCCCAGGACAGGTACAGCACGGGGTTAGTTACAGAGTAAAGCTCCCTCTACACCGTCCCCATCAGACACTCCCAGGACAGGTACAGCATGGGGTTAGATACAGAGTAAAGCTCCCTCTACGCTGTCCCCATCAAACACTCCCAGGACAGGTACAGTACGGGGTTAGATACAGAGTAAAGCTCCGGCTACACTGACCCCATCAGACACTCCCAGGACAGGTACAGCACAGGGTTAGATACAGAGTAAAGCTCCCTGTACACTGTCCCCATCAAACACACCCAGGACAGGTACAGCACGGGATTAGATACAGAGTAAAGCTCCCTCTACACCGTCCCCATCAAACACACCCAGGACAGGCACAGCACGGGGTTAGATACAGAGTAAAGCTCCATCTACACTGTCCCCATCAAACACTCCCAGGACAGGTACAGCACGGGGTTAGATACCGAGTAAAACATCAACAACGAAACTTGACACGGAAGAGATTAGGACCAAAGGAATTTGTGTTTTGCAACTTAAATTTTGGAGCAGTCTGAGTGTGGGTCAAATCTTTGTTCCCTCGTCCGTCACCCCGTCGATTGTGGAATTGACTTGCACTCCAGAGCTTTCAGCACAAACTCCAGGTCAAAACTCTCATTGTCGGTACTGAGGGAGTGCAGCACCGTCAGAGGGTCAGTGTTGAGGGAGTGCAGCACTGTCAGAGGGCCAGTGTTGAGGGAGTGCAGCACTGTCAGAGGGTCAGTACTGAGGGAGTGCTGCACTGTCAGAGGGTCAGTACTGAGGGAGTGCAGCACTGTCAGAGGGTCTGTGCTGAGGGAGTGCTGCACTGTCAGAGGTTCAGTACTGAGGGAGTGCCGCACAGTTGGAGGGTCAGCACTGGAGGATTGCTGCATTGTTGGAGGGTCAGTACTTGGGGAGTGCTGCACTGTTAGAGGTTTAGTACTGGGGTTGTGCCGCACTGTTGGAGGGTCAGTACTGAGGGAGTGCTGCATTGTCAGAGGGTCAGTACTGAGGGAGTGCGGCACTGTTGCAGGGTCAGTACTGAGGGAGTGCCGCACTGTTGGAGGGTCAGTACTGGAGGAGTGCTGCACTGTTGGAGGGTCAGTACTAGGTGAGCGCTGCACTGTCGGGGGATCAGTACTGACCGAGTGCCGCACTGTTGGAGAGTCAATACTGGGTGAGTGCTGCATTGTTGGAGAGTCAGTACTGGGTGAGTGCTGCACTGTTGGAGGGTCAGTACTGGAGGAGTGCTGCACTGTTAGAGGGTCAGTACTGAGGGAGTGCCGCACTGTTGCAGGGTCAGTACTGAGGGAGTTCCACACTGTTGGAGGGTCAGTACTGGAGGAGTGCTGCACTGTTGGAGGGTCAGTACTAGGTGAGGGCTGCACTGTCGGGGGGTCAGTACTGAAGGTGTGCCGTACTGTTGGATGGTCAGTACTGGAGGAGTGCTGCAATGTTGGAGGGTCATTCCTGAGGGAGTGCTGCACTGTCGGAGGGTCAGTACTGGGGGAGTGCTGCACTGTTGGAGAGTCAGTACTGGGGGAGTGCTGCACTGTCGGAGGGTCAGTACTGGGGACGGCTGCACTGTCGGAGGGTCAGTACTGGGGGAGTGCTGCAATGTTGGAGGGTCAGTACTGGAGGAGTGCTGCACTGTTGGCGGGTCAGTACTAGGTGAGCGCCGCACTGTCAGGGGTTCAGTACTGGGGGAGTGCTGCATTGTTGGCGGGTCAGTACTAGGTGAGCTCCGCACTGTCAGGGGTTCAGTACTGGGGGAGTGCTGCATTGTTGGAGGGTCAGTACAGAGGGAGTGCTGCAATGTTGGAGGGTCAGTACTGGGGGAGTGCTGCAATGTTGGAGGGTCAGTACTGAGGGAGTGCTGCACTGTTGGAGGGTCAGTACTGGGGGAGTGCTGCATTGTTGGAGAGTCAGTACTAGGTGAGCGCCGCACTGTCAGGGGTTCAGTACTGGAGGAGTGCTGCATTGTTGAGTCAGATCATGAAGCTGGAGTGTAAGGATTGACTATCTAATCACTACTGGCTGGTATTGGGTGTTCTGGAGCCTGTACTGTCACCAGCTGCGTCACAGGGAAGATCGCTTTCCACCTGGAGTCTGTCATTCACTCTGTCTGTTTCCGCTCCCTCCAGCTCGTTCCGAACTGAGCCTCAGAGAAGGACGCAGGTCCCAGACTTGCTCTGCACCCCATCCTCATTGTCGCTCAGCATTGACCCTTTGTCTCCCGAGGAATTCAGCTCATCGAAGACGCCGGTTTCTATCATCTCCTCTTGCCATGGGATGGGCATTTTGCCAGAGGCGAACTCCTGGTAAAACTGCTGATCGCTATCGGTGAATACGATGCCCTTGATGGTTGAGAAGGCACCCACGTCACCTATGTCCTTGGCATAGACGATGTTCGGATTTGGGACAAACGGTGCGTCCACAAGACCTAGAAAAACAACACTCGGTGTGAGGGGATAGCTCTGATCCGGCGTTAGCCGCAGCGTATAGCACATTCCAGAGCATTCGGTCAATTCCGGACACAGTGGGGGCAGGGGGGGGGTCGGAGTTTCACGGCCCCTTGGGGGTGGGGGCAGGGCCGTATAATCCCTCCGCCCATGCACTTACATCGAGATATCAGCAGAGAAACAGGCCATTCGGCCCATCTGCTCCATCAGCAACACACCAGCCCCCTCCCCACCCCCCTCTCTCCATCTCCCCCCATCCCCATATCCTTCTATTCCTTTGTCCCTCACGTGTTTATCCAGCTTCCCTTAAATGTCTCTGCACCATTCACCTCTCCCTGGGGGAGCGAGTTCCACACTCTCCCCACTCTCTGGGTGAAAGACTTTCCCCAGGATTCCCCCTTGGATTTTTAGTACCTTGCATTGATAGCCCCTTATTCTGGTCCCCCACACAAGTCCAACCATCTTTCCTACGTCTGCCTTATCGAAGAAACCCTTCATAATTTTGAAGATCTCCATCAGGTCACCGCTCATCCTTCCCTTTTCTAGAAAAATAACTGCCTAGGTTTTGCTTGGTGGTTATAAACTCTGGGCTCTGGGAGCATATTGTTAATCTGTGTCACAAAATCTGAAGGATAACAAGGTTTGATTTTCGGAGCCAAAACTGCGGACGCTGGAAATCTGAAACAGAAACAGAAACCGCTGGAAATTGTCAACAGGTCAGACGGCGTTTGTGGAGAGAGAAACAAGAGTTAATGTTACAGCTCAGAACGTTCAGGAGAATTGGAAAGAAGGAGGTCCTGCATTTCTGTCGCAACTTTCACCCCTTCAATACTGACCCTGTGACAGTGCGGCACTCCCTCAATACTGACCCTCCGACATGCAGCACTCCCTCAGTACTGACCCTCCGACAGTGCAGCACTCCCTCAGTACTGACCCTCCGACATGCAGCACTCCCTCAGTACTGACCCTCCGACAGTGCAGCACTCCCTCAGTACTGACCCTCCGACATGCAGCACTCCCTCAGTACTGACCCTCCGACATGCAGCACTCCCTCAGTACTGACCCTCCGACAGTGCAGCACTCCCTCAGTACTGACCCTCTGACAGTGCGGCACTCCCTCAGTACTGACACTCCGACAGTGCAGCACTCCCTCAGTATTGACCCTCCGACAGTGCAGCGTTCTCTCAGTGCTGACCCTCCGATGGTGCAGCACTCCCTCAGTACTGAGCCTCCAACAGTGCTGCACTCCCTCAGTACTGACCCTCTGATAGTGCAACACTCCCTCAGTATTGACAATCCGATAGTGCAACACTACTTCAGTACTGACCTTCCGACAGTGCAGCATTCCTGCAGTACTGACGATCTGACAGTGCAGCACTCCCTCACTACTGACCCTCCAACGTGCAGCCCTCGGTCAGTATTGACCGTCCAACAGTGCATCACTCCCTCAGCACTGACCCTCCGACAGTGCAGCACTCCCTCAGCACTGAACCTCCAACAGTGCAGCACTCCCTCAGCACTGACCCTCTGACAGTGCGGCGCTCCTTCAGTACTGACCCTCCGACAGTGCAGCACTCCCTCAGCACTGACCCTCTGACAGTGTGGCGCTCCCTCAGTACTGACACTCTGACAGTGCAGCACTCCCTCAGTACTGACCCTCCGACAGTGCAGCACGCCCTCAGTACTGACCCTCCAACAGTGCAGCATTCCCGCAGTTCTGACCCCCCGACAGTGCGGCACTCCCTCAGTACTGACCCTCTGACAGTGCGGCACTCCCTCAGTACTGACCCTCTGACAGTGCAGCACTCCCTCAGTACTGACCCTCTGACAGTGCGCCGCTCCCTCAGTACTGACCCTCCGACAGTGCAGCACTCCCTCAATACTGACCCTCCGACAGTGCAGCACTCCCTCAGTACTGACCCTCTGACAGTGCAGCACTCCCTCAGTACTGACCCTATGAAAGTGCGGCCCTCCCTCAGTACTGACCCTCCGACAGTGCGGCGATCCTTCAGTACTGACCCTCCGACAGTGCAGGACTCCCTCAGTACTGCCCATGGAGATTATGTGCCCCTGTCTCTTGAGCGGACATCAAAGCCACGACCTTCTGACAGAGAGTTACCCACTGCCGACACACAGAAATACAACTCTGCCTTTCTCTGCTCCTCATTCGGTTTTAGCTGTGTCAACATCACAGACTAATACCCATATCCCACCAACATCACAGACTAATACCCATATCCCACCAACATCACAGACTAATACCCATATCCCACCAACATCACAGACTAATACCCATATCCCACCAACATCACAGACTAATACCCGTATCCCACCATCATCACAGACTAATACCCATATCCCACCAACATCACAGACTAATACCCATATCCCACCAACATCACAGACTAATACCCATATCCCACCAACATCACAGACTAATACCCATATCCCACCGACATCACAGACTAATAACTGTATCCAACCGACATCACAGACTAATACCCATATCCCACCAACATCACAGACTAATACCTGTATCCCACCAACATCACAGACTAATACCCATATCCCACCAACATCACAGACTAATACCCATATCCCACCGACATCACATACTAATACCCATATCCCACCGACATCACAGACTAATACCCATATCCCACCAACATCACATACTAATACCCATATCCCACCAACATCACAGACTAATACCCATATCCCACCAACATCACAGACTAATACCCATATCCCACCAAAATCACAGACTAATACCCATATCCCACCAACATCACAGACTAATACCCATATCCCACCGACATCACAGACTAATACCCATATCCCACCGACATCACAGACTAATACCCATATCCCACCGACATCACAGACTAATACCCATATCCCACCGACATCACAGACTAATACCCATATCCCACCGACATCACAGACTAATACCCATATCCCACCCACATCACAGACTAATACCCATATCCCAACCACATCACAGACTAATACCCATATCCCACCAACATCACAGACTAATACCCATATCCCACCAACATCACAGACTAATACCCATATCCCACCAACATCACAGACTAATACCCATATCCCACCAACATCACAGACTAATACCCATATCCCACCAACATCACAGACTAATACCCATATCCCACCGACATCACAGACTAATACCCATATCCCACCGACATCACAGACTAATACCCATATCCCACCAACATCACAGACTAATACCCATATCCCACCAACATCACAGACTAATACCCATATCCCATCGACATCACAGACTAATACCTGTATCCCACCAACATCACAGACTAATACCCATATCCCACCGACATCACAGACTAATACCCATATCCCACCAACATCACAGACTAATACCCATATCCCACCGACATCACAGACTAATACCCATATCCCACCAACATCACAGACTAATACCTGTATCCCACCAACATCACAGATAATACCAGTATCCCACCAACATCACAGACTAATACCCATATCCCACCAACTTCACAGACTAATACCCATATCCCACCAACTTCACAGACTAATACCCATATCCCACCAACATCACAGACTAATACCCATATCCCATCGACATCACAGACTAATACCCATATTCCACCAACATCACAGACTAATACCCATATCCCATCGACATCACAGACTAATGCCCATATCCCACCAACATCACAGACTAATACCCATATCCCATCGACATCACAGACTAATACCCATATCCCACCAACATCACAGACTAATACCTGTATCCCACCAACATCACAGACTAATACCCATATCCCATCGACATCACAGACTAATACCTGTATCCCACCAACATCACAGACTAATACCTGTATCCCATCGACATCACAGACTAATACCCATATTCCACCGACATCACAGACTAATACCCGTATCCCAGCAACATTACAGACTAATACCCGTTTCCCACCAACATCACAGACTAATACCCATATTCCACCGACATCACAGACTAATACCTGTATCCCACCAACATCACAGACTAATACCCGTATCCCACCGACATCAGAGATTAATACCCATATCCCACCAACATCACAGACTAATACCCATATCCCACCATCACAGACTAATACCTGTATCCCACCAACATCACAGACTAATACCTATATCCCACCAACATCACAGACTAACACCCGTATCCCACCGACATCACAGACTAATACCCATATCCCACCAACATCACAGACTAATACCCGTATCCCATCGACATCACAGACAAATACCCATATCCCACCAACATCACAGACTAATACCCGTATCCCACCATCATCACAGACTAATACCCATATCCCACCAACATCACAGACTAATACCCATATCCCACCAACATCACAGACTAATACCCATATCCCACCAACATCACAGACTAATACCCGTATCCCACCATCATCACAGACTAATACCCATATCCCACCAACATCACAGACTAATACCCATATCCCACCAACATCACAGACTAATACCCGTATCCCACCAACATCACAGACTAATACCCATATCCCACCGACATCACAGACTAATACCTGTATCCAACCGACATCACAGACTAATACCCATATCCCACCAACATCACAGACTAATACCTGTATCCCACCAACATCACAGACTAATACCCATATCCCACCGACATCACAGACTAATACCCATATCCCACCGACATCACATACTAATACCCATATCCCACCGACATCACAGACTAATACCCATATCCCACCAACATCACATACTAATACCCATATCCCACCAACATCACAGACTAATACCCATATCCCACCAACATCACAGACTAATACCCATATCCCACCAAAATCACAGACTAATACCCATATCCCACCAACATCACAGACTAATACCCATATCCCACCGACATCACAGACTAATACCCATATCCCACCGACATCACAGACTAATACCCATATCCCACCGACATCACAGACTAATACCCATATCCCACCGACATCACAGACTAATACCCATATCCCACCGACATCACAGACTAATACCCATATCCCACCCACATCACAGACTAATACCCATATCCCAACCACATCACAGACTAATACCCATATCCCACCAACATCACAGACTAATACCCATATCCCACCAACATCACAGACTAATACCCATATCCCACCAACATCACA